>CATIWM010266252.1:0-20634 GCA_949671775.1 Mallotus repandus
TAAAGAACTATAATAAATATTTTATTTTTAAAATTTTTTAATAAAAATTATTATGAATTTTAATAATTCAATGCATAAATATTTAAGAGTGAATGTTAAATTATGAAAAAAAAAGACTCATTAAATTTTAAATTTAATAACTTTTAACATCACCATTTAATAAATATATATATATATATAAATAGAATCTATGAAATTGGAACAAATTCAAATAGTGTGCAAAAATATACTCTCTCTCTCTCCTCCAGGGTGTAAGATAGAATTGGCGTTTCCACTCAGGTAGAGTGGTGGTAGCAACAAAATAATGACAGATCAGAAATGAAGAACTGACAATGGCAACTGGCAAAGGCCGAAAAACCTTGCTCTTGATAAATTTTAACGGACCCCTTTGTGTCTTAGCTTGTGCTGAAGCATTGGTCAAATACATCTTTTTTACAGATGAAAAAGACAATCACAGAACCATCTTCCTAATAAACATCTCTGTTCTACCACACCTACTCCTCTGCTACTGTCATTAAGTTTGGAGAGTTGAGAGACAGGCTACACAACTCAACTTCTTCATTTCAGAATTTGTGGGTCCTTTTCCCCTCCCACAATGGCAATGCCAAGTGTTACTGTTGAGGGGTATACTATTGTTTTACGGTTGCTTCCCCATGTTATGCACCATCATCATGGCCTTCCATCATCTTCACCATTCGTCTTCAAAGAGTCATGCTCTCCCACCATAATGTCAATTCACCAACATAAATGTATTTGATGACTTTTGGTAAACAAATTTCCTAATATGATATGACTTAATGGTGTATTTTGCACTTAATATTAGCTTGTCTGAGCAAACTGTAGCTACACTATTAAATGTAGCCTTCCCCATCTTTTACAAAAAAAACAAATATTTCCTCCTTTAAGCTGAATCTAGTTGAACCTAGTCTTCTTCCTTTTTCTTTTCTTTTTATCCTTCATTTTTCCTGGAACCAACCTAGTCAAGAAATCAATAACTGAAGATGATGCCCACAACTTCTTGTTTGGCATGGTATGCACCAAGTAACATGAGTTTTGAAGCTATGATGGATATGTTGGAGTTTAAATTTCTCTTATAAGAGGCTTTGCAGCACCAGTTAGCATACCATCAAAATTATAAATAATTTAATATAATATATATAGAGAAAAAAAAAATTTCATCTCCCTACTTTAGTTGAATTATCTTTATGACCCTGTACAATCACACATAATCTCCCCTCAAAGGGTTACTATCACTTTTGAGTATGTATCAATACAAATTTTATTACATGCAATAGATATATTTATGCTCTTCCAATTCCACAGTATAGCTGCCAATAGCCAATGTTGCACTTAATGATGGAAAATCACATCTCTGTTAATTTTAATTTAATTTCAAACCAACAATTCTCATAAATATATCAATTTCTATTTCTTGCAATGTATTATGGGATGAATTTGGCATGAAGTCTATTGAAAAGATGACCTAACTCCAAACATATCATATGGCTCTATGCACACTTCACCAATTCTGAACTGTCATTTTTTACCTTTAATCTCAAATCTTGCAACCGTATTAGCATACCTTAGAGCAAATTTTGTATTGGACTTGCAGCAACTTTAATTCAATTGTAATTAAACTAACATTCAAAGTAAATGTAAAAATAAGCGGTCATAGCATAGTTTAGGAAAATGGTAAACTCTAACAACTCGATAGCATAATTTCATATTGATACTTATAGAACACCTCAGAAAAGTCATCAATATAAATTTTGAAATTTAGCTCATGTAATGTACCCAAGTAGATGGAAAAAGAGTATACAGATATGTATTATGAGTAAGGTCTCTACGTGGTGTTATTGCAACAGTCCAAATCATTAAATACTACATATTAATACCCTTCTGCAACAGATCAACTAACACCTTACTCCACGACCTGCCAGTATTTACTTCTCACTCTCTACTGCTATATAATCACACTCCTCTTCCTTCTATCACCATTGCACCTTCCAAAATAACCCTTCTTCTTCATCATCTTATTTGTGTTCCACAATATAGACAAAAATCATGGCGAAGGCGAAATGTGAGCAGCAGGCATCAGTTTTAATGTGGGTTTTGGTTGCTGGGTTGCTTTTCCAAAACTTGGTAATCCCTGTAACAGCTACAAGAAGCTTTGGAGATCAAAAGAACTATTACTCTCCAGACCCACATGGAGGAAGTCCTCCAACAGGTCTTTTTTTTTTCTTTTATTACTAGTGTAAAATTCTTAACCTGTCAAGTAATTTTTTTCTGCCAACCTTTACTAACTTATTGTATGATATGCTATAATGGCAGGTTCACACCACGGCTCTCCCCACGTGCCTACACCCTCACATGGTTCTGGTGGAGGAAGCTATGGTGGCTCACCACCCACCCACTCAACCCCATCCCCATCACATGGCAATTGTGGAACTCCACCATCAACTCCATCACATCCTCCCTCAGGAGGTGGTGGTTACTATCCTTCTCCTCCAACTCATGTTACCCCAACTCCAACAACTCCTTACGTTCCAACACCTACACCTCCAACTCCAACCACTCCTTATGTTCCAACGCCCACAACTCCAACCCCAGGCACCCCCTACGTTCCCTCACCTCCATTCACTCCTGACCCCAATTCACCTTTCAGTTGCAAGTAAGTTCTCTCAATGTATATCTCAAGTGAAATTTATAAGACTATGCACTGTTAGAAACTCAGTGACACTTTCACATACTTATATGTTGAGTTGAGCTTGCATGCACAAACTCTCGGGCTGTCACAAAAATGCAGAGAAACAGCATTTTCAGGCTTGAAAGTTTGTGCATCCAGATCCATATGCATAGACAAGCACCCTCTTTATCTTAGTTGATGCAGTAAATATTTTAACCAAAGCAAAAAGAATTCACATTTACTCCTCCTTGTTTGATTACAGTTACTGGAGGACTCACCCTCAATTGATATGGGGAGTTCTGGGCTGGTGGGGAACAATGGGCAGTGCATTTGGGGCGACTACCCTGCCAGGATTTGGAGTAAGTATGACCTTGCAGCAAGCACTTTCAAATACCCGTACTGATGGGTATGGAACACTCTACAGAGAAGGGACTGCTTCATTACTCAACTCCATGGTTAGCAACAAGTTTCCTTTCACAACAAGGCAAGTTAGGGACAGTTTCATTACTGCACTAGGTTCCAACAAGGCTGCAGCTGCTCAGGGACAGCTCTTTAAGCTGGCCAACGAGGGCAGACTCAAGGCTAGAAACTGAAGAAGTCATCTTTCATTTTAAATATCCTGTGGTGTGTCAATTGGTGGTTTTTATTATTATATGTTGGTAGCGTCTTAATTAAGAGATATCTTTGATGTTGTTATTATAGTCATGAGAATAGACAGTGTTGAGACATTTGAATGCTTTTACGTTTATGTTTTATTTTAGTTATAAATAAGATTTGTTATTGATTACTTTCAATACCATTATTTTTTTTCCTCATCATTCAATGTTAAATAATACTGTTGGTCAGTGTCATATACCCCCAAATAAATATTTCGTTTTTGAACAGGCCTAACTATTATCTTTGCTCTCCTCCAACGATACATCCAACGATACGTTCTATACAATATGTTAAAAATCTAAGAAATGGACAAGAAAATAGATCTCCATCTATAAAACATTTGTCTCTAGTTCAAATTTTGGCTTTGGATTATCTAACTAGATGCACTTTTCTCATCTGTGCTTCTGAGTGAAAAAGAAAATAAAAGCAAGCTAACAAATCTTAACAATATGCTTGAAAAATGAGCAAGCGAGAATATAAATGCAACTCATCAATCAAATACATAAGAGAGCACAGAAAGCATGCCAGAAAGAACTTGCATTGCAGGAAATAAAGCACAGCATTTCAGTTGTCAAATTTTGCATTTTTATATTATAATATGTTCCTTCTCTACTCAATACATAGCTGTGACCTAGTGTCTGATAGTCATGCCATGACCAGGAAAAGACGTATGAGAGCCAATGTCGTATTAATTATTAGCTAGACCATATTGAAGTACGAATAAATGAGAATTGAATGAATCAATTCGTAAATGCAGTACTAAATGCAGACAATAGTGCGTGAAGATATTCATTGCTGGCTGGCTATAGCCAGCTCAGATGCAAGAAATTTAAGTCAGCTAATCCCTTATCCATGCATATCCTTGAGCTTATTTTTCAAATTTCAGATATGGTTTGCTAGAAGTCTCAGAGTCAGGATCAAAATGGAGACTTAGCTCCACAGAAAGGATCTTATCTGGTTCTGTTCCACCTAGCATGCTAGAATATGTGTTGCCTGTGCCATCTCTGATCAGTATATTTTCACAAAATATTTGATCCAACGATGGGCGAATGAGCACACCCACGTGCATGTCACTATTCTTTTCCTTAAAAGGTCCAAAAGAGAATTGTCATGTCGCAACTACCAAAAAACACGCAGCCGAAGACACAAGACTCGACATAGCAAAAAATACAAGACTTCAAGAACGCTTTTTTTTTTCACCTCAGCTATTTACCTTTTCATTTCAGTAAAAAATCCCATTCTTTAGAGACAGAGAGAAGGTTGTTCACTTGCTTCAAGAGTTTAGCCAAATTAACATGATTGAATAGTAAATTCTTGAAATCTGGTTGAAATGTATTTTCAATTTTTCTAAGGTTAGTCTTTTTCTCTACTTGGAAATTAAGTGGACAAAAGCTAAAATCTTAATGAGTCAATAAGTCCTGGTACGAGTCAAGAAGAAATTCTTCCTTTTATAAAATATTCTAAATTCATGAAAATAAGAACTGCTACAGTTCTGGGGTCAGGATTTTATAATACTATGTGTTTGATAGATTGTGAAATGAAATGTTAACAAAACCTCATACCAGTATAAAGATGTGACTTAAAATGACAACAATAGCTTTAGTTATATGGATAATGAAATCAATTCTGATAATGATATGGTTTGGGACTTTGGGTTAATGTATCTGCAATTTTTTTTTCTGTTTTTTTTTTACCAAAAGTAATGTATCCGCAATTATAGCATACCAACATATATAAAATCAATGAAAACTGATATGGCAACAACAATGAGAGAGGGAAAACTAAAACAAAGAACATTTAATAAGCACTGTGCTTTGGTAGCCATAGATTTAATTTCTACATTTACAATTTAAATGTCATATCAGAAAGAAAACAGCTACAACCTTTCAGAGCCATTAATTTAAAGTTTTGCTTTTGAATAATGTTCAACTTATGCTATAAACACAAAGATACAAAGACAGCAATTAATGCATATATATACAACCATACCAACCCACATAATAAAAGTGGGGCTGACAAAGTACAGTTGGCACTTGGTAGGAACAAGAAGGAAGCAAACGGTAGGAAGCATATGAGCTCAGCCTAGCATCAAATGCTTTCAATATGATAAAACTGTTAAATTAAAATATGTGACAAGTATGCACAAGTAGTAGGTTGGCATGCACATAACACGAATAAATTGTCGAGAGAAAATCAACTTCTATTAGGTAATGCCTAGAATGCATGCTTTCTCTGTCTCTCTGAAGAAAATAAAACTCAATCTTAAGATACAGGGTTGTTAGATAGTACCTTTGTTTTGATAGGTGGTCTTTTGTTTTCTTTTGAGACGAACAAGTATGAGAAGATACCAGCACTGATAAATCTAGCACCTTTGTCTTCCCATTTTCTGAGAGCAAAAAGGAAGGAAGAAGCTGCAGTGGTAATTTACAAACCCCCTACCTAGGAACAATAAGTAACTAACAATTGTTATCACCTTGATAGCAGTGTAGAAAGTTGTAAATGCTCTGCAATTGTTACAGCCCTTCTTTTAACCAATTTATATGAACGTAAATCATTCAACCATCATAAAACACTTTTTTCATGCTTCTAAATACACAAACTTTCTATTGTCTTTCAATAAGACATTCGAAGTGAGCTCCAGTGCTTAATTACACAAATGAAATCGTACATGCACACAACCTGTCATGTCAACATAAAATTCAAATCATTTGGTAATCAGAAACATCAAGCTTGTTTTTCACCAAAAAAAAAACGAAAAAAAAAAGGAATATCAAGCTTGTGCTTGTGCTAGTCTTCTCACAAATGAGTGGTCAGGTACATGGTTTATGATTCGATCTGTCATTTTTTCCCTTCGAGAAATAACCCAACAGCCAAGTACTGCTGTTGTGGCATGTATGAGATTCAAACACCTGCTCCGTCCTTTCTTGAACATGAGGAAAAGAAATAAAGTTTGATGCTAAATGAGGTTGATTTTTAAAGCAACCCAAATTTGACGAAATGGAATATGTTTCACAATGATGTCCTGACTCCTGATTACTCCATATGAGATTCAAACCATTTAAAGATCTGCTGAGACTGCAGGCTAGTCATTTCATGGTATGCAAATGCAAGATTTAGTTCTTCCTGGACATGTTGGACCAAATTCTTATCCAGTACAAGGTCTTTAGTTTCACGGAGAGCTTCTTTCCAACGTGTAGCTCTACCATCTTTTTTCATATATCCATTCCTATCAATAAAGCCCCTGTCCTGAAATAGCTCAAACAACCTCACAGAAACAGTTTGATCAAGTCCTGGAATTCTATCAGCTAAGAAACTTGGCGACAAGGGGAATTCATTGCACTCAACTTCAGCAACATCGATGCCTTTAGTCTTCAGAGCTTCTACTGCTTCACTTATCTTTTGCTGTCTAAATAGATCTTTGGGCATATGCACAAAAAGTGTTGGTGGATAGTTATCTGTGATATCAAGTCGATCAAATATCCCTTCAGCAATCATAACTGTAATGCTGCTAAATCTCAAAACGGTGGCAAGTGCAGAAACAAAGTACCCACCAGAAGAAGCCCCTAAAGCAACAATTGGAAGCTTTTCGAGCTTATTTTCCCTTAACCATGATTTTATAATATTCTTAACAATTAGCATTTCTTCCCCAAAAGTCCAGCACCTACCTGCACTTGATATAGTTATAACTGCAAATTTATTAGCAAGTGCATGAAGAACAAGCCATCTTTCCTCAGGCAGGCCAATGCAGTTAGGGCAGCCAGGAGATCTGTCCCAAAAGTTGACAGCTCTGCCATTGCATCCATGAGCCAAAAAGAGAACTGCTTTTAGCGAATCAGGTATTTGCCATATCACATCTGTGCCATTTCTAAACTCTACAGTTGGGTGAAATGCCACTGACTCAAAATTGTTCCATTTCTGAGTTTTAAATTCAAGGGAAGGATAGGTCCTTTTGCCATGATTGCAAAAGAACATCGCTAAAAATAGGATGATCAGAAGCAGACAAGTAACTAGAACTGGAACCTGACAGTTTTGAAATCCATGCCATGCCCTTGATTTGGTTCCTCGCTTCAACATTACTGTAAACAGGAGAGAAAAATTCCTAATGGTACATTTGGACCAAAAAGAAAAGCCTGCAAGATGAGAACAGTAAATTTGAAATGCTAGAACCCAGTACTAATGCATCTAAAGAAGATTTGTTCACCGTAGTGTGTGGAACTCGCATATAAGAGCTTTCAAGACCAGATGAGAAGTTGAACATGTTCTAACCAGTTTCTGGTTCAACCGGTGTGATTGTTTTTACATTTCAACATCAAGAGAGTAATTAGAAAGAGGAAATAAAAATTCAGCAAGGCAGAACATCTTCTTTGGAAAGTCTATAAATGAAAGAATACGATTTACTATGATTCTTTTTAATCAATTCAGATGTTTGGAAACCTTATGGTAGCTAGAATTCCGTATCAGCAAGAAAATTGGCCTATGCCTGTAATGCACTGACTACTAACAACTGGATAGAATTCTTCAGTAACATATTCATGTGCAAGCATATGCTCATCATCTTTGAAAGGAACTAATCTGTAGAACTCCAGAATCAGACCCACAAGTGCATGTTACCGCATTGCAGTGATGATGATGTTTTTCTTATACCATGTATACCAAAAGCCAAGAAAAAAAATAGAGCAAGAAACGATTTTATACGTACTTATGGATGAAAGCAACAGGAAATAATTCATTGACGCAAATTACCAAACAACATGTACTCATGGATTTTATATGGAGATCTGAGATTTATAACAATATATATAAGAAAAAAAAAGGGAAATAGGGATGTGGAGTACCAACCTTAACTTGGGCTATATGCTCACTACTAGCAACACAATCCGAAGAAACAGAGAATGGGAATATGGAAACCAAAAAAGCCGCAGAGAGTTGAGGTTGTTCAGAAGGTGTTTGGTTCTCGGATGCAGGAAACCATTTTCTTAGAATACCTGTTGGTCCCATAAAAAAATCAGAAGCTTGTACTGTTTCGACCTGTGTCAAGTTTTCATGCGCATTATTTTGGAAGCTTTTTCAAGGGAAAATAGGGCTGTTTTTCCATCACAGTCGAGCCAAGCTGACTTGAGTTTTAACCATATTAGGTTTAGTTTGTTTATAATCGAGTAAAATTTGAGTCAAGTTTAATATTTTATTTGATGTTTATGAATTTTTTGTGAGTTTAAATAAGTTTAAAGAAATTTTAGAAAATATAAATTATAAATTAAAATTATATATTAAAAATAGGAGTGTAATTGAGTCGAGTCAAGTTTTGACTATCTCCAATTTGGTTCATTTATAATCGAACTAAACTCAAGCCAAACTTGTTACCCCACTTGATGTTCACGAGTTGTTTGTAAGTTTAAACGAACCTAAAAAATTAAAAAAAATGCAAACTATAGATTAAAATTATACATTAAAATTAAAATAAATTATTTATTAAATAAATATAATATATTTAATAAAAATTATAATTTTATTTTAATAATATTTTTTCAAAAATATTTTTTACAACACGAATTTATATATTATATATATAATCAAATTATTAAACATTAAAATTACAAGCTGGCTCATAAATTTCTATTCGAATTTGTTAGCGAGTTTCATAAGCCGTGATTTGTATAACTTGAGTTCAGCTCGTTTATTAAACGAGCTTTAATATATGAGCTCAAACGATATTTTATCAAGTCGTACGCCGAACTGCTCACAAGCAGCTTGGCTCATTGATACCCCTAATTAAAAATTAAAAATAAAATAGTCGTCAATCCGTGCATTACGCGGACTTTAGATAATGGACACATTTCGATATATTTATTAAATAGTTTTAATAAATTAAAAGCTATAAATTAATCAAATAGAAAATAGAAAATAAGTGATAAGTTACACATATTTACTTATGTTAAATTAAAAAAATTATTTTAATTGAATAAAAGGTGGATGTTTTAATTAGAATAAATAACATAATTTCTAATGAAAAAAAAAAAGTGTTTTAGATATACAATTAAAGTGTTTTATATAGAATAAAACATATACAATTTAAAATAAGAATTTTTATAAAGAGAAAATGATAACTAAATAATTTAAAAATAAAATATAGTACATTAATTTTATTTTTTATTTTTTATTGCCATTGTTTTTAAATATAAATATAATAGGATATATTTTGAAAAATATTAAATTACTATTAAAATATGTATAATAGTGTTTTAGTTAAGAAATTTTTTAAAAACATAATTGTTAATGGTTTAGGAAAATTAATTGAGTGATTTGAGATAAAAAAAAAATGTATTATCTAAATATTTTTAGAATTTGAGTAGTATTGGAATATGTATATTAGTGTTTTACTTAAAAAATAATACTAAGAAAATATAATAATTTTATTTTAGGAAAGTACGGAAAACCACCATGTGATTTCATAGTTTTGTACTTTTAAGTATGTGTTTCATTTTTTAATAATTTAGGTTCTGTGTTTGTCGTCGTTTGACAATTTTCAGTGTATAAGGCTAACACCGTTAAATGAGTCCAATAGTGTTAGCCTCATATACTAAAAATTGTCAAAACGGCGACAAATAAAGGACCCAAATTGTAAAAAAAATGAAAAACATACTTAAAATTGCAAAATCTTGAAATCGCATGGTGGTTTTCCTTACTTTTCCCTTAATTGTTTTTACAATGTGACAGACTTATTTAATGATATTAGTCTCACATATTGGAAATTGTCAAACGACAACAAACATAGGATTCATATTGTCAAAAAATGAAATACGTACTTAAAAGGTGTAAAACCATGAAACCATAGGGTGGTTTTCTATACTTTTCCCTTTTATTTTTAAAAAATTAAAATTTTAATGGTTTGACATATTAATTTTTAAAGTGAATACTCAAATACGATAATAAATACTTGTTAAATATTTGGCTTAATGACTTCAGTGCTTAGTATGTATGTATGTATGTATGTATATATATATATATATATATATATATATTAGTAAACAACCACATATTTCACACGTGAACTAAAATTTTATTTGACTTGTGATATATAGTGAATTAATCATAAGTAATATAAAAACATTAGTTATTTTTAATAAAAAAAATTAAAAATAATAACAATTTAAATATTACAATCCTATTGAACTTATAATTTATTACAATTTTAATAAATTTTATATTTAAGCTATGACACTTTATTTCTTCAATATTTTTAATATTAATACTTTTATTTATACAAAAATTAATTTGATGTTATTTTTTAAGTTCAACTAATAATTAAATTATAAATATTAATTAATTTAATTTTAACTCTTTTTTGTTAAATTTTATAAAAATATCTACAAATGTAATTATACTACTTTTCTTATCGAAAATATACTTTCAAACAAATTATATGATTTATTTTTTATTTATTAATTTTTAATGTATAAAAATATCTACTTTTAAAACAAATTATATACTTTTCCTATTTTCATAAAATGTATTAATTTAGATTTTAGTTATTTACTTATTAAATATACTTTCAATTAAATTCGAATTTTTGTTAGAGATAAGATAACCTAAATAAAATAGGAAACATACTTTCAATTAAATTAGAATTATATTTTAGTTAATAATTTTTATTGTAGATAAAATAGAAGTTAATCTATTTTTTTTTACATAAAACTTCTTAGTAAAGGTATGCACCTTCACTAAGATAATTTATTAAATAGAAAAAAAATAAAGAAACATAAACAACTTGGGCAATGGGAGTACATAAAAGAGAAATAAAAACAGAAACTATGAGAACCCATGGAGTATGCATTTTCTGCACTCCACAAACAAACCGCCTGCAAATTAGTCATTGAGATGTATAAGAAAGAGACCTCATAAGAGGCCTATTGCCAGTGAGAGTAACTTTACCCTTCTTCTTTTTCTTCGCAAAAATGACATGCCAAGCATCAACTTTGTCGATCATATCTGCCCATGACTGTTTAGAAACCATCTCCATCTCGCGCTGAGCCAAAAGCTGGCTATCTGTTAATTTATTTGAACTGGAATTGACATCTAAAAATTCATTCCCAGTTGAGGAAGCATCACCAACATCAACATTATCATTTTCGAGTTCTGTCTGTCTCAAAGAAGCATATGGAACCTTATCCCGAACTATAGTTGCATCCTCTTTAGTAACAGTTGCACCATCTGCTATTTGTGGTTTCATCACTGTACCCATAGCACCATCATCATCATTCTGAATAATTGGACCATCATGCAGTAAAAATTATCATCAACAACATGTTGAATAGTTGGATCATCATCCTGTTGTGAAATATGATTTTCATTGGATAGACCACCATCTACTATTGACGTATTTGCTTGGGCGTTGGCATGATAGCCATCAGATTGTGGGTTCTCCACATTTCCATCCTGCAAGATCATAAGCATTCCATGCTTAGGGACATTACTAAAATCCAAAAGGATGTTGCCATCATTCATGGGTGAATGATTATCAACAATGGCAAGCACGGTATCACTAGGATGGCCAGTAAATGCATCTTTTGGTTGCCATTATTTTTTGTGTGCCTCCGGTTGCTTTTTTTATGTCATCCCTCCTGAAATTATTTTTAATCAGTCTGCAATCACCTGGGAGATGCCCAATATTGGAACAAGAGGAACAAAAATTAGGGAGGTTCTCGTAGAAAACATCGATAAAAAAGCTCTTCCCTATTCTTTCAATATTAATGAGTCATGAAGTTTATTTGAAAGATTAATTTCAACCAACACTCGAGCATAATGCCCAAAAGCACCGTTAAGAGTGTTATTATCTATACGAAGTGGAGTTCCAATTCCCCTAGCAATGTCCACAAGAATTAAATGATGCCAATATTTCCATGGCAACTTATAAAACCTTACCCAAATCTAAGTAGTGGTAGATTTCTGCTCAAAAGGGTCAAAATCCAGTGACCAATGTTGTAAACGCATGATTCCAGGCTTAAGAGACACTGCACCACGCCCCCAAACCCGATTTTTCTCCTCTTTGGAAGTTAAATTTATTTGATAAAAGCCCCTTCCTAATGAAATTAACCTCCAAGCCTTAGAGAGGCCCCAAACATATGTCAATTTGTCTTTTAACACAGATACCTTCTATGGAGAATCTCCCTTTATCAATACCGATCTGCCTATTAAAGCATGCTTGCACAAAGCTAATCTCTGATCATATAAATCTTGATTAATTTTAATCAAAATAAAGCCACCTTTGTTAACTGCTTTCAAAGTAGCTGGAGGATCAGAATTGGAGACGACAATAACAAAGGATTTGTTAGGAATTACAGGAGCTGCCGCCATTGAACACGAAGGGGACTTTGCAGGAATAGAGAACATGTCACGATGACTGACAATATCCATGATTAGAAGCACCAGAATCGTCGGCGGGAGGCCTACAATTAGTCAGAGACGCCAGATGAAGGAACTCGGCGCCTAGGTTTTTCCATGCCGTCAGAAGTTAATCTAATTAAAACAAGAAATACATAGATAAAATATAAGTTAACCTAATTAAAATAGGAAATAGACTTTCTATCAATTGAAATTATATTTTAATTAATTTAATTTTACTTTTATTAGTAAATGACTAAATTACCCAATTTTTATATAATAATGAGTGAAAACTTTTTTGTAATTTTTTCTGTTCCCCCTCCCTTTCGTGTGTGTGTGTGTATTAAATAAATTATAATATATTTAATAAAAAATTATAATTTTATTCTAATGATATTTTTTCAGTACGAATTTATATATTATAAATTACTAAACATTAAAATTACAAGCTGGCTCACGAACTTCTATTCAAGTTTGTTCGTGATTTTTACGAGTCGAGTGTTGTATAGTTTGAGTTCATCTCGTTTATTAAACAAGCTTCAATATACGAATTGAACAAATTTTTATCTGACTAAACACTAAGTTGCTCGCTAGTAGCTCAGCTCGTTTACACCCTTAGATGTATGCTTATGTTTATTTTTTATTTCATTTATTGTTAATATAGTCTTATTCGTAGGAATATAAATTATTTTTAGATAAATAAAAATAAATAAAATTTTTATGCCTTCAAAAATAATATATTAAAAATTTTTAAATTGACTGAATAGTATAAGTAGGATAGAAATTGAAAAATATAAAAAAAATTATTAAATATAATCAAGGGAAATTTTTTTAATTTGAGGGTGTTGTACTTACAGTGATGACCTAGAACATATTTTTGTATTCCTATATGTACTTTAATTGTCAAGGAAATTTTTGATGAACTAATTTAATAATTGTTATTAATTGAAAATTTTGTAATTTTTTTTATGCTAAATTTGGTCATCTTGCAAGAAAATTTTTTCATATATAAATTTAGAAAAGTCTTACAAAAATATTACTATTTAATTAGAAAAATAATTAAATGAATCATATTTCCACTAAAATTTTACATTCTATATTCACAATTACAATATTATTTATTTCTGAAAATACCTTAGAGGGGGTGAATAGTGCTAATAAGAAGTTTAGGAAAGATTAAAGGTGTGAAGAAAAATCAAAATGGAAAAGAGATTAAGAATCAAAACAAGAAGAAGATCAAAATGAACATAAGTGATTCAAGGGAGTTCAGATTCTCAACTAATCATATGTCTCCCACCTAACTTATTCCCAAGTGAGGAATTAGAACTCACCCCAATCTTATTACCAAGATTGAATGTGAGAATAATGGAAGTAAGAGTATATCAAAAACCTTGATTTTATGACATTCAACAGTATCTCGGTAAGCGTGAATATCCAGAAGGTACAAGTGAAAGGGACAAGATAATTATTTGAAAGTTGGCGGCAAAATTCACTCTCCATCAAGTTGTTTTGTATAAAAAAGTCAGATGCAATGCAATTGCGATGTTTGGATGAAAATGAAGCATAAAAGGTAATGGTAGACATCCATAAGGAAGCTTGTGGCCCATACATGAACAGTACAATATTAGCTAAAAAGATAATGAGCCAAGGGTTTTTCTAGATGACGATGATTGAGAATTGTGTAAGTTCTCCAAGAGGTGTCATAAATGTCAGATTTACAATGATATTAGCCATCTGCCTCATTCAGAGTTGCATATTATCTCATCACCTTGGCCATTTTCAATCTGGGGACTTAACATTATAGGAGAGATTCACCCCACAACCTTGAATGGACACAGATATATCTTGGTGGCAATTGATTACTTCACAAAATAGGTAGAGGCAGAATCCTTCGTTAAACTAAGGCCAAAGCAAGTAGTTAAGTTTTTAGAAAAGAATATGTTTTGTAGATACGAGATTCCCCATTGTTTGAAACAATGGGGTACAGTTCCAAGGAGAAGTAAGGACATTGCTTGAGAAGTATAAGGTGAAGCACTACCATTCATCACTATACAAACTGCAAGCCAATAGGGTCGTAAAAGCAGCAAATAATAACATCAAGAAGATCCTTTCAAAGATAATTGAAACTCATCACGATTGGGCTAACATGCTACCGTTCACTCTTTAGGGATACCGTACAACAATAAGAACATCCACAGGGGCAACTCTTTTCTTGTTAGTGTACAAAGTAGAAGTTTAGCTCCCTATTAAGATAAAAATAAAGTCTCTCAGAATAATAGTTGAAGTTGACTTACCCTATAGTGGGTGGAACAGAGACTAACACAACTAAATTTGATGGACAATGAAAGGTTAAAGGCGCGTTATCACACTCAATTGTATTAGAGAAGAATTGCAAAGGCTTTTGACAAGAGGGTGAAACGACATGACATCAAAGTCGGAGACTAGATATTGAGATAAGCTAGACATAATGTACCAGATCCAAGAGAAAAGTTCTAACCCAACTGGTCAAGACTATTCTCTCGAAAGGAGCAGTTAAGTCGACAGATGTTTACAGAAATGAATTTTTAGAGTGGGTCAATGTCGATCATCTTAAGCGATATTAATCCTAAAAATGAGAGGTAAAATACTTAACTAGAAAATCTGAAAAGGCTAATTAAGGATAGGGCATATTTACTCTAAAAAACTCAACATGCAACCAGATCCATGATAAATATCACTCAATGTGAATGAGAAAGAATGTTAGAGTCACATGTGTTAAAAAGTAAATGTCTGAATCAATATCTGTTAGATACAAATGCATCTGCATCTTAAGAGTCAAAGTCCTTTTTTAGTGTAACAACTTTTTCTTATTTCATTTTGCTTTGATTATTTTGATAATTTGTAATCATTGTAATGTCCATTGTAAATATTTTCATTTTTGTTGTATCAACATAGCAATCAAGTAGAAAAATAGAGATAAAAAAGGAAATAGAAGAATCGAAAAGCATCAAAACAATCATAATAATAATACGTCAGCCAAAGTACATCTGAAGGTATAAGTGTCCAAAAAGTGCCATCTGCATAAATAGTATAAGATATTAAGGGTGGGGCATCCTCATCATCATCACCATCATCCGGAAGTGCTCTCCTACTGGGTCTAGCAATAAAGACCCTCAACTCCTCAAGCTCAATGTGAAGTTGCCGAATCTAACTCTAATAATAGGCCTCATTCTAGCATATCGCCTCCTCTTGGTGGTGCAGTGCCTCCTTTCGCTGACATACTATCTTTACATGCTCATGCTGCATCATAACTTACATGCATAAACATATGCATAATACATATAGAAAATTGCATATTGTTTATTTGAATAGGTAAAATACAAAAGAGCTCACCTAAGTCTCCACAGAATGTTGGACATAATGGCTCATCAAGCCCCAAGCAAACTGGTACCAGTACTCTGCTGTCTCCCGCAGGACTTGTATGAAAAGTAGTCAGTGAACAACAAATCTAAAAGGAAACCTTAAAGCAAAGATAGAAACTCACATAGGTAATGTTCTTATGGATGAAGACCATAAGCTCAGTAGATGCGGCAACCATATGAGTCACCATATCTCCACAAAGATCATATCCCCTAAGCAAAGGAAGCAGAGGTACCACGGTAACTCCAGGAACCATCTAAATAGCCTCAGGGGGAGCATGAGCAGCCTTAGGAGGAACACTAGTCATGCCCATACCATTGGAGACCTCAATAGTGTCTCTACTGTTAGTCCTTATTGAACAAGGCTGCAAGCATGCAAGAGAACAAATAAGAATAAAATATACTCAACATAAAGTAATACAAGAGAAAATAGACTTATCTGGAGAGCAAAAGAAGAGGAGATACCAACAGAAGGGGCCAACATAAAACTACCTATCACACTATCAATCAGCTGAGGAATGAGGGTCTCTACATAGGAAACACCCTCCGGCTCCAAGAGCTCGTAACCATCCGAGCCAACTAGTGCACCCTCTAAAATGGGGACCACTAGATCCTTCCCCTAAAACATATCAACGGGAGCGGAATGAGGCACACGACGAGCAACAGGTCCCCTTATCCAATCTATAATGTGCTCGCCCAAGTACCAAGTGAGATAAATGGGGGTCACAAAATAGAATTTGCCTAGTAGTAAGCTTAACAGCACTCTGCATCACCGAACAAAACTTAGTATGGAACTCTCCCCCACCTTTTGAAGTTAATATAAAATGAGAAAAAACCATTAGAAAGACAAAGCAGAGAAAAGATGAAACTAAAAACTATAAACATAAACAAACCTTATTAAATATCAACCCCACAAGAGCAGCATGGACCGTCTCCGGGGACTCCAAATGACCTATCCAGGCATTAGAGGTCCAAAGAGGGAAATGGGGAAACTCCTCAAGTATTAGGGAAACCATGGTGGGAGGAGTCAAGATGCGAAACTTGAAAGCCCAAATCTATAAAAGATAAAAGAAATTACGTCACAAGCAATATACTCAAAAAGAAGTGAAAGAGACAACAAAAGGCATCAAAGCAACTCACATCAACCACCAAGGGGACACCACAAATCCGCAATTCACCTCTGCACGCATCATCCAAACCTTACAGGAGATAGCCATAAGTAGGGAAGCCCCAATTATACTCCTGCAAGTTATCAAGGTCTTAGAGGAGGAGAAGCAGCCACAAACCACTGGTGTTATTCGAGTTTGGGAACACCATGGTGCATATTAAATAGAATATGAAGCACCTGGATAGCCTCTCAGTATCATGGGGCCCACCTTTTAAACCAGCCTTGCATCAACCGATTGTATGAAATGAGGCTCCCCGACCAACCCTAAAATCAAGGCCATAATCGAATAGCGTAATGCACAATGTTGTCAGATCAGGGGGAATGTCAAACAAAATAAGCCGACCAAAGAAAGAAAACCTCATAATTGCGACAAAGTCGAAGGGTGTGATCATCATCTCCCCAAAGTGAAAATGGACGGTATGTGTGCAGTCTGACCACCTCTCAATCAGGGCTGTCATAGGTGGCTCTTCAATACATTCGGACCCCTGGACAGGCCCTGAAGTAGATGAAAATGCCTTAGAAGGGGGGGGTGAATAAGGCAATCAAATTCTCATCGAAAGTAATTGAAATTTAAACAAAAATAGAAAGAATGTTGAGAAGGAAGAATGAAGAACACAATGATTTAGGAGTTCGAATTCAACAACAATCCTACGTCTCCACCTAACTTATCCCCAAGTTAGAATTTTCAATCACCCACAATCTTATTCATGAGATTGAGATTACACAAGCGTTTAAGGCTTACTCTTACAACCTTATAAATAAGAGTTTCTAGGCTCACTCTAAAACTAAATCCCAAGTGTTTTAATGGCTAAACACTTAAACCAATTCCTTTAGAAATAAATCTCACTTCCCTTCTAATCTATCCCAAGACTTAGATGAAGTAGAAATTCTATTTCTAGCACACAACCAACTCTCACAAGAGTTAATGAAACAAAGAATGAATAAATTGAAAGTTTGAGAGCTTTGATGAATGCTTAAGAGAGAATGAATGATAAACAAGTTTCTTGGCATTCAATAGAGCTCTTGGAGGTGTTTATATAGATAAAAATTAAAAAATATAGTTGTTGGATGTATCAATTATGTCTCCAATGTCTATAAATGATTTTTGAATATTCTAGGATATTTTTGCAGCTTTATGGACGCTCACGATCATGAGGAAGATGTTCTGGCTCGTGAGGAGGAAAATACTAGCCGTTACCTTTGAAACAAGTCAAAAATTCCTGTTTTTTTGCTGTCAGGGGCGTGCTCACGAGCTGCTCACGATCGTGAGCAGCGCTCGTGAGCATCACTGCCTAAAAGGCACAAAAAGGATGCTACAGGAGGTTGCTCGTGAGACGCTCGTGAAGGTGCTCATGAGCGTCACTGAAGAAGATCTAATTAGCCTTAGGTTTCTTCACAAAAGTTGTAGATAATTGTCTTATATTTCCATATCACTTTGAATCATCTGAATTAGACATCTTTAGCTCAAGATATTGCTCAAATACTAAGAGCTGCTCAACTTAAGATGAAAGCTGCATATGCTGACTTTGATTCAATATTTGCATATCCAAATGAACTTGAATTTTGACAAGTAAGCTCAATTCGGAAAGCTTAAGATGTCTACTTCAAATGTTAAGAAGATCACTTCCTCATTTTGGATCTCTAAGAATGTTAAAATCTTCCTTGAATCTCGGAGGTCACATTAGCCCAAAAGCATGCTTAACTCTATTTTGCTTTGCATGATAGTCCTAGCTTTCCGAATGCTCAAAACTAAGATTGTTAAGATCAAAATCAAGATTGATTATTGCTAAGGTCAACACTGTTGTTGCTATTCTGTAAAATAGAGGTAAATAGAGTTATTCGAATTGGTTGTTGATATGTTGTTTTTGGGTTGTTGTTGCTATTTTTTATTTTTGTGATTGTTTTTTAGTTGTTGTCTGGTTATTGTCCATTTTTTTTGTTTGTTTTAAGTTGTTTGTTAGCTCTATTTTTATTTATTTAATTTCTTTAAATATTATGAATTTTTATGTAAATGAGTGAATCAAGATTTTTAAAAGTGAAATATATGATTTTTTTTACTAAATAAATTCAATGAATATGGATATTTTTGTTAAATTATGATTTTTTTTGTTGATGGTTTTGACTAAATAAATAAATTCAACTAGAAAAATAAAAAAATAACAACAACCAAAAAAACAACAACAGTAATAACCTAAAAACTATTCGAAAAAATAAAAACTAAGAACCTTATAACAAGCATAACTCAGTAACAACCAAATAACTAAAATAAATAGCAACAACAACTGGAGAACAACCAGAAATTTTTTTTTAGTTGTTATTGGTAATTGTATTTGTAGTTGTTTTGTTGTGGTTGTTATGAAGTTGTTGTTAGGTTATTTTTGCATATGAGAACAACTACCGTATTTAAAAAAAAAAATTGTCAGTACTATAGTTTTGAAAGAAAAAAAAATCAACCGTATTTTTGATAAAATTTTCATATTTTGGTTATTTTGAAAAGGTCCTATAAAACATTTAAACTTAAGTCCATTTAACTAAAATTGTAACTTTTTAAAGCCCATGAAGTACAGTGTACCAAAAATCCATACTTCTTCTAGGCCATTATCTCAATCACTCTATTCCTCATTTTTGCTTCACCCGCCAACTGTTATTGATACTAAAAAAAAATGGCGATCGACAACTGTATCGACCACTTGAAAAAAATCGAACCACCATGTTGTCCCTTCTCAAATGAACTAAACCCGCTTACCCGACCACTGCTGCCGCCACAATTGAACACTACAAAACTAAAATTTCTCATCCTACAACCATCCTTACTGCTACAAAAACCTGAAATTCAACAAACCAGGCAAAAGCCTCTACTTTTTTTACTAGGGTTTGGGTTTATTCAAAGAGTAAGCGACAAAAGCAACTTCGCAGACTACGACTACATGAAAGTGAACGTGAATTGCCCTAATTGCCGGTTCTCTTCTCAAACACATAAAAGATCACAACATTTATATAAGTAGGTAAAAGTTTCTTATTGTTGGTTCTCTTCTTGAATATTATTGTTGTGTAGGTAAAAGTTTCTTAAATTATTAATTGTGCACACTCGTGTAATATACACTATTGAATATATGTAACTGCTAGTTACTTGTCAATTTATATATTTACACATCCATGAGATCTAGACTAATTAATTTAAATTAAGATTTAAAGTTTTAAGATCGAACTCCTGTAGCACCACCAAGATTAAATCTTGGATTATCATCATTGGAAATTTGGATGGACTTATTAATGTGGTGTTTCATTCTCATAGGTGATAGAGTATATCCTCTCTTCCGCTGACACTAATAACTAACTTTTGTGAC
>CATIWM010266283.1:0-10521 GCA_949671775.1 Mallotus repandus
GCTCTGTTCGTTTATCTTTCGAGCCTCAAAATTATGTTCGGGCTCTGCTCGTTTAACTTAACAAACGAGCTTGAACGAGCTTTTAACGAGCCGAACTCCGAGCAGCTCGCGAGCGGCTCTGTTCATTTACACCCCTAGTCAGTGCATATGATGTTTTATAGTGGTACAATTTGCTATCATTTGATGGCAGTAGATCCTATGCAATATGATCGGGAGCTTTTTTTTTTCTTTACAAGGAAGCTCTAGTTCACTAATCTTGAGATATAATTTGCATTTCAGAACAAAAACATTTAAAAAAAAGACATTTAATCCGAAAAAAAAATATTACTAATTTATTCTATTCGATTCACTGAAAAAACTATGAAGGCTTAGATCTCTAAGACTATGTACAAAAGAGAGCAAAACCTAACCTAAAAGCTAGAATGAGGAAAAGCAGAGAAGAATGCCTAAGAATGAAACCAAAAAACAGGACCTTTACAATTCCTGATATATATGGATTAAAATTTTATACTGTGTCATGGTTCAACAGAATTTGATGTTGTTTCTGCTATCCTGCTTTCAAGTAATGGTGTTGTGTTTGACCTGTCAGTCACAGTCACTTGATGCTCACTTTCTTCGTTAAATCTATCTACACTCTTCAGAAATATTCCTGCCGAGCACAAATGAATCATATTATATCAGTCCACTGATATGGTCTGCATGAAATTAACTCAATCATCCACATATTAACCAGACTAATTGAGTCACTGAAATGGTCTGCGTTTATGTTTCTTCTGTTTGGTTAGCTTTGGCTATTTACTACATCCTTAGATTTGCTAGTTATAGTGGGCGGTCACAAAAACCATTTGCTTCTTTTGAGAGCAAAATAAGCAAAAAGTATAAATCAATCCCAGTACATTTTAGCAGTGACCAACTCCTGTCCCTGTGCATGATCAAGGAATCTGTATTCACATAGGCTACAGATGAGCAAACCATATATTAAACAAACCCACCTGGTCTGGAATTCAACCCCTCAAAGCATTGACATAATTGTAGCTCTTATTACTAAAACAACGAGAAAACATAAATAAGAAAGTACCTATAAACCAGATGAAAGCTGCAGGAAACAAAATGACTGTCAGAATAAGAGCAGTCACCCTCCAATTGTTTATTTTGTCCTGCAAGATATAACCGATGTGAAGTGACTAAATTTGTTATGTTTGCAAGCAAAATATTGAGAGATTAACATCTTAAAACTGTCTAGCGTAAACCAAATAAATCTACAAAAGTAGCATAATGTTGAGAAGTGATGACTTTAAAGACTTTCCCAAATTTTCTATCTGCCGTGCATTTAATCTGGTTTATTTGTCTCGATTGCGGAGGGCAAAACAAGGGCTCTTAGTTCTATAGTTTTGTCCAGACTGCTAAGAGCAACATAAGTGCTTCACATTTTTGTTTGTTTGTCCAAACTGAAAGTGATACAAATGCCTTATTTATCAGCCAGCTCCATGGTCATTTTCTGCATTTGAACTCAATTGTATTTCGCGAATTCTTATATGATCGTTTTGCTTCCTTCGTTGATTTTCATGCAAATTTTCTGTCTTTTACAAACTCTTTCTTTGATAAACAACTATTTTACGGTGGCAAAAGGATGCAGTCAAGGAAAATGACATTTAGGAATTGATGATACAAAGCAATGAAGGAAACCTGGAGGACCCCGACAAGGGGTGAAGAAGGTACATCTCCAAAGATGTGAATTGAGACAGTGGACATAGCCATAGACAGTGGTCTCAAGCTTGGTTTAACACAATGGAGACATATGTAATTTACTGGACCCTGCACAAACACACAAATTTCTTGAAGTGGGAGACACAGCATTAAATGTATAACAGCTGGTAAATGGTAATGGATGGTAGTGCGGAATTAACTGGAGGAAGCAATTAACAATAGGTTGTTCCCATTAAAGAAACAAAATTACCTGAGTTGCAAAGACAAGCAGTTCACCAATTGCAAAAAGAACAAGGAAAATGTACATGCTCTTAAAACAGAACGCAGAGAAGCAAAATATTGCACCAAGTAATGTAGCTGTTGAAAGAAGCTGCAGATGTCAAAAAGAAATTTTAGATGACAACTAGTTACATAAGGATCAACTTACTAACAATTCTATGTCAAGAGTGCTCTGTAATATTTTATAAATACATGAGGTGTTAGTTAAGACAAATTCCAACATTAACAAAAGTTGATGACTCTCTTATCCTAATACAGTACAGTAAGTGGCATAAAAATTATCGTGTTATATCTCATTTACCATCAATAAATCAGTAAGTTTCTGAAACTATCAATTTTTGGTTGCTAGCTGAACCTATTAGAACTAGCCTTAAATTCACTCAGATGATGGTTCATCATATTCCATATCCATTTGCGACCCTATGGATATGTTCCAAACCATTTTCGTCTAAGGGGAAGAAAGGCTGAAAAAGATGAATTAAGTTCATCAGTCTGTCAAGAGAAGGCATACATTCTCTTTATAATAAAGGGGCACATACCTTAAAAGCATTAGGTATTGTAGAAGTCATGAAATCCAGAATGTAACCTCCGGCAATTGTTCCAAAAATTCCACAAACAATTGTGATCCCTCCAAATATCAAATCTGCATTCGTCTGGCAAAAGAGCATGACTTTAGATAGGGCAGTTACTTCACCAGCTCTTTCTTTTGTTGATCAATTTTTAAATCAATTTAATTTTCACACAACATTGCCACATGTAATGTGAGACTAGAAGAACACAAGGAAAAGAATACTTATGTATCAACAGGTAATCATAATATCAAATCTAAACCCAAAGGTAAAGCTTACCATGTTATAGATATTATAACCAGCCTTGGGGCCCCAATAGGAATATGCTCCAATAACAAAATTGTATGCTATGTAACCTGTGAACACAGACGGGCCAGAGTCAGTTCAGGAAATTGGTACGAGGATAAATAGCAAACACACAAGCTTTTTGGGATGCTAACAATCTGCATATCCTATAAAACACTATAAGTAAATGTATCCAGAAATTGGCTGTGTGGTTCAACGATGGCGAGAAATTAAATAGAAGTAGCAAAGCCATAAAGTTTGAAGCATAATTAATTTAGTTGCAGACCTTTATGTAATTTACCATTTTACAGTATAGCTAAGGAAGATGCTATTGAATAAGCCACAAGGGTGAAAAAAGGATACCTAAGACATTCACAACGAAAACCTTCTCCATCAAAAGAGTTTTCATGTCTTTTAAAAATCTCGAGAATTGATTTGGATTACGGGTTGCATTCTCTGACCTGTAATAAGTATTAAAGAATCCAACAAATATTATAAATATATGACAGGAAACCATGTTCATTGTAATATAAGATTAACGAACAAAGCATACTAACATGCTGACAGATGGAGTACACAGACAATGGTTCACCAGCAGAATACAAGCCATGCAGTAATACATAATATGAGATAGGAATAAGGAAACTCACCTAAGAATCTGCTGTGAGCTTTTATCATTCAACTCTTCTTTAACAGACAAGGTGCCAACTGTACCAGCTAAAATGTTTGTATCTGCAATAGCATTGAAAAACTAGATTAATGGCTTTTCATTAATAAAAGAAAAACTAAACTAACAGAGTGCACAACTATATTTATATTGCATATATTAACAACATAATTGAAATGCTCAAGTAGCACTTAAAAAAAATTCCAAAGGAAAAACATTTGAAAAATGAATAGTCTAATTAGTCATCTGATTTAAACACATTACGCTGTATATGCATACATGCCTACACAATCTGGGTGTCTCAAATTGTTCCTTCAAATCAATTACATGCAGGGAAATCATAGTTAATCAGAAACATGTCTTCAGTTTTATCTCAGTACAAAATCAACTTTTTAAGAAAAGATTAAACTTCTAAAAAGCAGATGCGACATCCAAGTTTATTGATTGCAACCTCTACTTGAATTTTCAAAATTCCAAGTTAAGATGCTACAACTCTAAAGAAATGCACATATATAATTGCATGATTGCAACAAGAATAAGAAAACTTTTAAAAGAGTACACATAGTGACAAATATTCAACCACATGGCATGTTCTGGTAGAACACGCACACAACTCCACATAACTTCATCCGTTATGCATCTATTTCGCAATAAATCTGAAACGGCAAAAAGAAAAATGCATTGACTATATTGAATAATGTGTTTCCATATTGTTATAAGCAACATAGAGCACCTTGAACTTCTGAGACAGCTGTATCTGCCGATGTCAATGCTTGTTTTGATTCAGCAGGAGCAAAACCTGTACCCCCACACATGGTTTAGATACAGATGGAAAAAGCCTTCAGGTCAGATAAAGAAAATGTAAACTATTCGCACCTTTCAACTGTAAAGGCTTCATGACAAAACCTAAAACAGCAAATGGAAGCATCAAAATTGCCTCTCCCCAAAATGCCCAACGCCAGTTAGCATGACTTCCAACCTTAATAGGAATAATGAATATATGATGGAAACACTTGCAATTGTAATTAACGTAGACAAAAAGATAATGCCTCAACAATCAACAATATTAATGAGTGAAAATTTGGACTTACCAGTCCACCATACACATAGCCGACAGCATATCCAGTTGGTATACACATGTAAAATATACCAAGCCATGCAGTTTTCTGATGCAGAAATAGGAAACACGGGATTATAGCACATGAAAGTCAGTTGCCAAAAGAATGCATCAAATACAATTCAACATTTGTATGGCAATCTAAAAGCTACTTGGATTTTAAAAAGTGTTTATATTCATGTACTTTGAATTTTGAAGAAAATACGAGCATTGCAACCTTCAATAAATGCCCTCAAAATATGTACGATATTCATGAGCGTGTTCATCAAAGTTCATTGAAAGGGTAAGTTCAATCATGGTGGTTACACACTTACTTTGCTCAAGTGCAAAACAAGTTCTATAATAAGACAACTAATAACGTGTTCTCAAAACTCAGAAGTCAAATTTCAGAGCTGGAGATATGTATGCTCTGCAAAAACATCTAAAAATAAAATGCAATATTTCACCCCCAAATCTTAGTTACAAATGCTATGGTGCTAGATGGCATTAAGATTAAACATAATATTGCATAAGATACTTTGAGGTTCAGGAAACTTTAGCTGAGCCGACATTAAATAAGGCTTCATATGCACACCGAAAAAGTATATCATACTTAGTTTTGGACAGTGTCAATGATATTTCAACTTCTTGTTTTACTGTTCAGCTACATGATGCCTTATAGAGTAAGATACAAGAGCATTTGCAACCCCAATGGAGCAAGACATCTGGTCAATTCAAACTAAAAACTCTGATGTAGGCTGAACAACGTTATGATCTTTCTTAAATCACAAGTCCTTTAAGTCCAACATTGGTGCAAAGTTCAAGATCCAAGGACACTTGAAGCATATCAACTTGCACTGTGTAATATTATTGGTCATAGAATCATAAGTGAAAAATATTAGGAAATTATGCTGCCTAATATCCATAAAAATCTAAAGCACTAAAGCAGATAACAATTGGACCGCCCATGAAATTAAGAGAGCAACAACCTTTAAAACACAGCAATCATATATTTCCCACTGAATTAGTTGACATGTCAAACACCAGAAAAGTTGCATGGTTTTCCAGCCACATTTGTGGTAAAGAAGCTCAAGATTTCACATAGCTCTTGTTTCTTTCAGTCATTGACATTAAACATAACAGAAAATATTAATTTAAACACCATTCATATCAAAAAGGAAGAAAATATAACCTGAGCAACAGGGGCATTGTCATCAATAAATGGGGCTGCAAGGCTTATAAATGAAGCCTCACCAACACCGACAAACCTAGAAAGGACAACGAAAGAGTCAGCTACTTCACTTTTGTTGTGAATAATAGAAAAAAGAGAAGAAAAGTAAACTACTTACATGCGACATATTGTAATGGACCAGAAATTAAATGAAAAACCACAACCAACTACTGCAAGTGTCCAAACTGATAATCCAACTCCAATAAGCCGAAATGGATTAAAGCTGCAAGTTTTCAATTATTCATAAGGATTCACTCACAAGTAAATCTCTGAGCATTAGTTGGAATTTGGCTATTGTCACATTATCAGAGGAAAAAATACTCATTTTCCCTTCAATTCTTGTGGCCAAATAATAAACAACATTGCATGGAAGGAAGAAACAGAATTATCCCATATAAAGGCACAAGAAAAGCAGTTAAACATTTTGAAATGTATCAATATGATACAGAGAAGTTTGAACACAAGAATATTAAATAGGTACTACTGTTCACGCTGAATTGAACTTCACATTTTCTGAGTTTCGTGCAAGTAGTTTTCACGTGTAAGTTCCTTTTGTTACAAGAAGAATAATTTCAACAGGACCATGTCCATCGTAAATGTGTAATAGACACACCAATGCAGATATACACTCATAAAACAATTTCTAATAATCTTCTGTGATTGACATCCATCATATTTCATAAGCACAAAAGGCTTGAATTGCCCACTTATAATGATTGAAGCACCACTGCTGTCAATGATTGTAAACATAATGCATGATCCATTTAAAAAGCAAATCTAAAGAAGGTCTAATGGAGTTGAATTTGCATCAAGCAGTTACAATCTTGGTGTTCCAACATTATCATCAACATATAAGCAATATCCTACAACTAACTGAATTTACTTGAAGATCAAATCCCATGACACTTGATCTTAATGCAGCTATAACATTTTAATTTTAACCATCCTTAGCCAACTTTTCTGTCCCACTCATTTCTAGCTTATAATAATATTGGGAATTAAAACATATATTTAAACCTAACCTCTAATTGTCTTCAAGTAATAAACTGCATCTGCAATAAAGAAGCACTTGAAATTCATTACCTCTTTGCTAGTGATGCAAATATTGGAGAAGCCACTAGAAGTCCAACCATGAAAGCAGATGATAAAACTCCATCTTCAAAATTGTTTAAATTAAAGTCTCCCCTGTACAACATAAAGAAACAGTATTAAGGAAGAACCACTTTTCAGTTTCTGCAGACAGCAATCGTCAATGATCATGCAGGTGGATAGAAGGTAGTACAAAAGTACTATTGGTGCTAAATTCCTGACCAGTTAAGAATAAGAGAACTTACAAGGTATGAAACATGAAGAATGCACTATTTGAATTCTTTACCAAATGAAACAAATTAATTGTACTTTTCGAGTTGCAAAAGTCAGTTACTTAACACTGGCAGTGGATGGATACTGGTTCAGAAGCCAGTTTCTCGGTCTCCATATTTTTCAGCTTCCTCATTAAAAAAACAGAAAAATCCTCATAAGAGGCATATTGGAGATAACTGTAGGAATACACAAAACTACCATAACACCACAAAAAGCCTCTCAATCTTGTGAGATCGAAGCAAGAAAAAAGTTCTAAAATGCAACAAAGTGGTTTAAGTCCATGTGATGGTCAACAAGGGGTCACATCTGAGGGACTAGACTAGCTCAGGTTTGTCTTTCAGACCAAGTGGTTTATGTACATTAGGATGGCCACCAGTAATGGATGAGTAAAAGGCCATTCGACCAACCATGCCAAAAAAAAAAAAAGGAGAAAGTAATGGACGACAGCCTAAAATAAATGTCTGCAAAAGAGTCTGATTTAGAGGTCCAAATAGACAAAAAAAAAAAAGGTAAGTCTTACTGTATTCCGCTACCAGATGTGCATGTGCCACTTGTGCAAGTTCTACGACTCCCATTGACACCGTTGCTTGCTATTGCTCCTCTATCCACATAGTTCACCAAGTTGATGATACAAAAGATAACTAACAGCCTGCAAATCACAAAATTAAGAAGCTTGTCATGCATCATTTTGGCAGCAAACGAAAACACACACAATCATAATTCAAAAAATGAATTCCACTCAGACAATACAATGCAAGAAAACCACCCAGATTCTTATCAGACAAATAACAAAACCACCCAGATTAATAAATAAATCTGCATAAAGCGTAGATAAAAGTTAAAACCCATAATTAGTTTTATTAGGGTTTAATCAATACCTTCTTAATCAAACATAAATAAACAGAAAACGGAATTGAATTGTATATTTGCCACTATTTTCCGTCCTCAGTTGATTATAAAGTTAGAGAATTTTAATTAGATATCCTGCTTTCTTCTTGGTTTCACTCATTGGATTACAATCCAAAAAGTCACCATCAACAACAGAAGCCTCACTCGGTTGTAAAACCTTAAATCCAAGGGTACATTATCCATCAAACATATTAACACCCAAAAGTAAATATAAGGTAAAAAAGATTAGATCTTTTTTGTCAAAAATCTTGAAAGCTCTTAGCAACCCAGAAACAAAAACCAAAAATGGCAATCAAAATGTCAAAAAAAAAAAAACAGTAAAAAAAATTACCTTTTAGGAGTGAACCATGAAGGTGTAGGAACAGAAGATGGAGTTGGAACCTTAGCCATCTGTGTTTCTGTTGTTGGGTTTGGTTCCTCTGAAGAAGAAGATAATGGTTTTGACTGTTTGGTATCTTCTTCACCTCCTGCCATGAAGCGATATTTATAGAAAATAACTAAAAATAAAGAAAAAAGGACAAGAGCAGCTACTGTGACTTGACTTTTGAACGGTAGTAAAGTTAACGCTAAACAAAAGCTACAACTCTGTTTTGTCCTTTTCTTCTTCTTTTGGTGCTGCTGTGGGTGAAAAATGAAAATGGGTTTTGCTTCAAAGCCATGATAAGTGACTGAAGATTGAAACTTTTAAGAGATTAGTTTGTTAGTTGTGATTGATTTGGTTACAAATTCATAATCTTTTATTTTGATTCTATATTGAAACTGTTCATAATAATAATATTCCTTGATTCTTTAGGATATTTCTGTTGGATAAGATATGTGATTGTTAGCATTATATCATTTGCATGTTTATGGTGGTCATTCAACTGTGATATTGACACATCAGCAATTAGAAACTTTATTTATTTATGATAGAAGGAAAAGTAACAAAATGAATTTTAAAAAAATGTTTTAAAAAAACTACTTTAAAAAATAACACTCAGGTTTTTCCCACACTTATTTTATTTTAAAATAAAGTTATTTATTTCATTTGAAAAAAAAATTATTAAAATTTAAAAATATAAAAAATTTATTTTAGTTTTTGTAAGATAATATTTTTTATAAATATAAAATTAGTATTTCTTTTATTATAACTTCATACAAATTTTTGCTAAATTGTTATTTTGTATAAAATTGAACTATTTTTTATTAAATTAATTGTTTTAATTATTAAATTTTTTATAAGTGTTATTGTCACTTTATCAATTGAAAATGTTTTTGTAGGCTGGAATTTTTATAAAGAAAAAACATTTTAATTTTAGAAAATTTATTTTATTCATAAAAACACAAAAAGATTATTTTTTTTTGAAATAACATTACATGTCCTATGCATAAGAATTAATATATTCTCATAAATTATTACTATTTTTCGTTAATTTACCTATAAAATAATTTTAAAAATCTTTTCATGAATTTTAAAAATTTTACAATTAAGTGATACAGATTTTAAAAAATATCCAATTTTATTCGTTAATATAAATAGTAAATTGATAGTTGACTCAAAATTTAATTTTAATAGTTGAACAAAAATATTTTATTCATCAACTATTGTGTAGCTTTAAAAATTTAAACCGATGAATGAATGAATTTTATGAGTAAAAATTGATCGATCAACTTGACACCTTCACTCTCGGAAAATAGGTGATATATGTTTTCTTGTGTTCGTAGAGAGCATATCAATTCTATAATAGTTAGTTCTTTTAGTTGCATTCGATAGTACGGTATATTTTTTTATATATATGTTCTGGACATGGTTCTTTATCATTAGAATGTAAAAAGAGTTATATATATATATATATATATATATATATATATATGCAAGGGGCTATCCTACCAATTTAGGTTGCACAGATATGGATACGTACATATGATTTTTAATTGAAATATTTATTTTTTAAATTAAAATATTTATATTGTACAAAAATGAAAAATATAAATATAAATATAACAAAATTTCTATTAATTAAAATATTCGTGCAACATAACTATCACTTTATGCATTGCCATATATCTTTGATAAAGTAAATAAGCTAAATTTATTTTTTTCCCGACCGTATTCGAATCAACATGACCATACAAAGTTCCTTCCATTATTCCTTCATTCAAATTTTCTGTAAATTTAATTGAGGAAATGAATAAAAGAAATTATTCTGAAAAATAAAAATAAAAATAACCGTAATAACTTCCTTTTTTTTTTTTGGCCCCATGCAAACTCTTGTAAGGTCTATGATTATTATTGTCACCTGCAATAAACAATATATAATTTGAATAGAAATTCGTATTTTTGTATTTATGAATTAAATGAAGCAAAAGTATTGAAACATATATATATATATATATATATATATATATATATATATATATATATATATATATATAT
>CATIWM010266288.1:0-16771 GCA_949671775.1 Mallotus repandus
TTTTAATTGAAGCAAAAATTAATAAAAATAAGTAAAAAATGAATATAAAATAAATTTATGGATATTTATAGATTTATTAAAATTACAACTTAACTTTTGAGTTAGTGTGAATTTTATATAATTCAAAAAATATATTGATGGAGATATGTGTACATGTCTAAAATTTAGTTAGTAGTAAAATTTTAAATTTTAAATAATTAAAAAGTTGAATGACTAAATTATTTTATTTTATTAGAGTTTAGGAATTAATTTTTTTTATTTTTATAAATTAAGGAAGGTAAATATATTTTGAAATAAAAAATTTAATGTAACGCAGAAACTTAAATGTCAATGGAATTAAAATTAAGAAATATAAATATTTGATTTTTAAAAATATGGGAGGCGAATTGAAATTAGTTTAAATCTCATGCAAGTAAATGTAATTTCACCTTTTTTTCTTCCCCTACCTACCTTTTCAATCATTAAAATTTTGTGCTGTTCCTGTTGGCCCTAAAAATTATATTATGCTCTCTCTTTGATATTGCTTGAGCTGCGTCGTCGTCATGATTTTTGTAGCTTTTAATCAAAGCACGCTATGTTTCGAAGTTGCTTCGCCTCAAACAGCAAAAGGCGAGTCTCTTGCATGTCAAATCGTGCCTTCATTACAGATGCTGCTTCACCTTCTTTTCCACCACCACCACCGCCACAGCACAAAAGCATCGACACTCTGCTCTTTAACCACCCAAATATTGGTCCTTTTAACGAACAAACTCCTGCTTTAATCCCATTACAGGATTTAGTTGATCACTATAGAACATCTCAATCTTATTTAACAACAAAACCTACTCAGACACATGTTTCGGTTTGGAGTTCGTTTGAGTTGTATGAGGATTTAATCCACACGTATAAGCATTGTTGTTGCTCAAATGTGTCTAGACAGTTTCATTTGAAGATTTTTAAATATGGGTTTGATTCTGATTTGTTTTTAAGCAATACCCTTATTAATGCTTATGTTAGAAGTGGTGATTTGGACTCGGCTCATAAGTTATTTGGTGAAATGCCTGAAAGGAATTCTGTTACTTGGGCAAGTTTGATTTCTGGGTATAGTAACAATGGGATGCCTAAGGAGGCATGTGGGGTTTTTAAAGAGATGATTTTGGAAGGTTGTTTGCCTAATTGTTTTGCTTTTGGTGCTGCTCTAAAAGCTTGCCAGGAGCTTAAACTTGGTATGCAAATTCATGGCTTGGTTTTGAAGTCTCCCTATGCAAACGACGTGGTTTTGTCAAATGTGTTGATATCAATGTACGGAAATAGTTGGGGTTCTGTTGAATATGCTCGTCGTGTTTTTGATGAGATAAAGATTAGAAACTCGATATCATGTAATTCTATAATATCAGTTTATTCACAAAGAGGATATCCAGTGTATGCTTTTGAAATATTCTCAGACATGCAAAGAGAACAATGTGGGTTCAGTTTTGAACCTAATGCATACACATTTGGTAGCTTAATAACTGCAGCTGGTTCTGCTACTGATTCTAGTTCACAGTTGTTGGAACAGATGCTTGCAAGGGTTAAAAAAGCTGGTTTACTCTTGGATGTGTATGTGGGCAGTGCTTTAGTTAATGGATTTTCGAGGTTTGGATTGTTTGACTGTGCCAAGAAGATTTTTGAGCAGATGAGTATGAGAAATGCCATCTCTATGAATGGCTTGATGGTTGGATTGGTGAGGCAGAGATGTGGAGAAGAAGCTGCTGAAATTTTCATGAAAATGAGAAAGTTGGCTGATGTAAATCTTGACTCATATGTGATTTTATTGAGTGCACTTGCTAACTTTACTTTGTTGGAGGAAGGGAGAAGAAAGGGCAGAGAGGTTCATGGATATGCAATCCGGACTGGATTAAATGACATGGTTCCTTTAGGAAATGGGCTTATTAATATGTACGCTAAATGTAGCGCAATTGATGATGCTAGATTAGTATTTAGTCTCATGGCTGATAGAGATGCAGTCTCATGGAATTCAATAATTTCTGGTCTCGACCAGAATGAGTGTTTTGAAGATGCAGTCAAATGCTACCATAAAATGAGAACTGGTTTGGTGCCTTCCAATTTTACATTGATAAGTACTTTAAGTTCATGTGCAAGCTTGGGGTGGATCACAATAGGCCAGCAATTACAGAGTGAAGGGCTTAAACTAGGACTTGATTTAGATGTTTCAGTTTCAAATGCCTTTCTTGCATTATTTGCTGAAACTGGATATCTTTCTGAGTGTTATAAAGTTTTCTCCTTAATGCCCCAGGTTGATCATGTATCTTGGAATACTCTGATTGGGGCTTTAGCTGATCCAGAAGCATCAGTTTTTGAAGCTGTGGAATTTTTCTTGGAGATGATGAGAGCTGGATGGAATCTTAACAGAGTAACTTTCATAAACATTCTTGCGGCTGTATCAGTTCTTTCACAGAGTGGATTGAGCCAGCAGATACATGCACTAGTGCTGAAATACCACATTGGAGATGACAGTGCCATTGAGAATGCACTTCTAGCTTGCTATGGAAGGTGTGGAAATATGGATTTCTGTGAGAAAATTTTCTCTAAAATGTCTGATAGGAGAGATGACGTTAGTTGGAATTCCATGATTTCTGGGTACATACATAATGATTTCTTGTCAAAGGCTATGGATTTGGTCTGGTTCATGATGCAGAGGGGTCAAAGATTGGACTGTTTCACCTTTGCCACTGTTCTTAGTGCCTGTGCCTCAGTTGCAACATTAGAGTGTGGCATGGAAGCTCATGCATGTGCAATAAGAACTTGTTTAGAATCTGATGTTGTAGTTGGGAGTGCACTTGTTGATATGTATTCAAAATGTGGAAGAATAGATTATGCATCAAGATTTTTTGAATCAATGCCTGTGAGGAATGTGTACTCTTGGAACTCAATGATTTCAGGTTATGCACGCCATGGGCGTGGAGATGTGGCATTGAAACTTTTTACACAAATGAAGCTTTCTGATCAATTACCAGATCATGTCACGTTTGTTGGGGTTCTTTCAGCATGTAGTCATGTTGGTTTGGTTGATGAAGGGTTTGAGCATTTCAAGTCCATGACTGAAGTATATGGATTAACTCCCAGGATTGAGCATTATTCATGTATGGTTGATCTCCTGGGACGGGCAGGTGAACTTGATAAGATGGAGAACTTCATTAATACAATGCCAATGAAACCTAATGTTCTCATTTGGCGGACAGTGTTAGGTGCCTGCTGCCGAGTAAATGGTCGCAAGACTGAATTGGGTCGGAGGGCTGCTGAAATTCTTATGGATATGGAACCTCAAAATGCTGTAAATTATGTTCTTCTTTCTAACATGTACGCTTCAGGAGGGAAGTGGGAAGACATGGCAAAGGCTAGGCGAGGAATGAGAGAGGCAGCAGTGAAGAAGGAAGCTGGATGTAGTTGGGTAACTATGAAGGACGGGGTCCATGTATTTGTGGCTGGGGACAAGTTCCACCCAGAAAGAGATCTAATTTACGAAAAACTCAAGGAACTTAACAGAAGAATTAGGGATGCAGGATACATGCCTCAGACAAAATTTGCACTATATGATCTTGAACCAGAGAGTAAAGAAGAACTGCTGAGCTATCACAGTGAGAAACTTGCAATTGCTTTTGTCCTCACTCGCAATTCAGGGTTGCCAATTAGGATAATGAAAAACCTTAGGATTTGTGGTGACTGCCACTCTGCCTTTAAGTACATATCAAAAGTTGTTGGTCGTCAGATAGTGTTACGAGATTCAAATAGGTTTCATCATTTTGAAGATGGCAAGTGTTCATGTGGGGATTACTGGTGATTGGCTGATCAGCTTGGTCAAAGTTACAGATATGGTAGATCAACAAACCTGATACCAAATGGTGGTGGTCCTTGATTTGACTTTGCAAGTATATTTCTTTTACATAATTTTTGCAGAGATGATGTCCAGCGTCAACAAAAAGCTCACAGCATTTGAAGTTCTTGAAGGTCTAATTTTTTTGTAGTTTATATCTATTCTTGTCACTTCTTCACATTTATTCAACTGCTAGATCATTTCTTATACTAAGCTTGTTTTGAGATGCCATTGATCTTAGTTTGGGCTATACTATACTAGAGATTATTTTTCTTTTTTTCACCATTGCACATCTTGCAACCACACGCACACACACACACACTCATATATATCTTCAAGCACATAGGTTTTAACTTCATTTTATCACTCGTCTTATGTTTTCACAGCAACCCAGCAGAGCATAAAGTTCTGCAAGTCAGCATTTCTACCACTGGCAATGAAACCATCAATTAATGCATGGATCGGTGAAAGCAATGCCCATGTGGACATTGGAAGCGCTTTATTAAGTATGAAGGAGATGATGAAACATCATTGAGCTCTCATCTTGTAAAGTACGCGGATCGTCATCAATGTCATAGCTAATGGATGATGTTTCCCTACCTTATCTCTGTCAAATTTTCAAGAGTGATGGTAAAGCCTTTTAGCAATACAAAATTTTGCATGGAATAATCAGTTTTCATTGAGGTAAGCATGATTTACAGAACAAATTCGTAAGCTGAAATGGAAAGGAAGACTTAGCATTCAGGGAACTGGGAATCATCACCAACATATATTATTCAGGTTGTCATTCGGTGGTACATCAGCTTTTTTAGGATTTAATCATGTGCATCTGCCACCTATATGCCGGAAAAGATAGAAGGCTGTTCAAGATTCCTTTCTGCCATTCAAAGCAGGTTTCCTGTTAATGAGATTTTGAAGATAGGGCAATTCTATCCTACATCTGCAGCACAGGGTCCACTTGTACTCCATTAGAGGAGAAAATCAATTTAAGAATTTAATTGAATCCAGTTGGGTTCCTCTGATTCACAGAGAGGAACTTTAATCACCTTTTTTTTTTTAGCCTCTAATGGAGCACAAACCTCTCCTGTACTCCTGAGAGTATGATAGAATTTTTCGTGAAGGTATTGGACTGGGAGAGTTTGTTGAACTTGGATAGTTATCCTATATTGCGAAGGTTGTTAGGAACTTTGTCGTGACTGATAGTTCAAGATAAGAGTGCTTTGCGAGGAAGAGTGATGAATTTGTTATTATTGACGTCTGTTGGTCTATGGCAGAGGGGGATTCATTTTTGCTTATGGTTAAAATTTACAATACAGATGATAAAAGGAATAACCCTTTAATAAGCTCCTAAATTTTCAGATCTCTTATCATTTAGTGTTTTATTGAGTACTTAAATATTTATTTTTCTCTTTATTAAGGATTTTTTTAACTCTATTAATGAAAGTGTATAACACTCTTCGTTAAAAAGCACGTTTCTATTATAAAAATGAACAGAGTGTAATTTTTTTAATCTTATTCAAAAAATAGAATATTTCATTGAGAATAAAAATTCTAAATCCCTAAACTACTTATCCACAACTGAAATCTTCCAAAATTTACTGTGTTAATCTCAACTAAACAGCAGCATGTAAGGGTGCCTGAGCAATTTCTTTTGCCTCCTCAACTGAAGACGCTGTCAGAAGCTTCGATTTATCAATACTAGGTTGGCTTCTTGCAAGTTTAGGAAGGAGTTGAAATTCCTCAGCACTTCCACTTTCAAATAGAACTCCTTTAACTACTTAAGAGTTCTAGTTATTGTCCAATACCTTTTTCTTTTCTAATCTCTAATCCTCATCCATGTTCAATTTTTCTCCGAGAAAGAACCAAGTAACATTTTGTAGATCTTAACCTTATAGATTTCTTTTCTCCTTCGTAGATGCACCACTCTTTTACCACCATAACAACAACAACCTTTATGCTGCCCAGATGGAGAGCCCCTGCAGTTTTTTTTCTTCTTCTATTGTCGATATCGACGATGACTTCTGCTTGAACACCTTCTTTATTTTCAGCTAGCATTCTAACTGGACTACTCTTTCACGACGCCGATGACTGCAAGGCTGCCATTAAGCTTTTTCCCCTCGACAACTAGTCTTCTAACTCAATTGCAACAAGCAGATTGGTGGTCCTTCAATTCCTATACAGAGGTCGCTAGTGAATATTTGTAAATTTTTCTTCCTTTTTCTTTTTAGCAGGACTAGTTTTTTTCTGGTTAAAATAGTTATTAAATATATAATTTATTTTAATTTTTATTATAAAAATAAAAATTATTATAGCATTAATAGAATAAATTGTTAATAAATAAATAATATATATCATTTACAATAATTCATATAAAATATATATTTACATTTTAAGAATTATTATAAAAATGAATTCTGACATAAAAATAATTGTTTAAAAATGTTCACATATTTACAATAGTGATAGTTTAAAAATTATGTGTGAAAAATAAAAAATTATAACATAATTATAGAACATAAAAATTAATATGGAAGAGTAATATTGTTTTTATTTATTATATATAATTAAAATAAATATGAATCTTATACTAATTTAAAATTTTATGTATTTATTTAAATTTGATAATCAATACAATATAATTATTTTATTTTTATTTAAACATATGCCATTTATAAATATAAAATTTTAAATTTTAAAATACAAACTAAAACTATTATCATCAATTTTAAAATCTTTTGAAAATTAAACAAAGACGATTTTTGTGAATATATAAAAAATACATGTCTATTTTCGTCCAAAAAACTTTTTCCTCTATTCATACTTTTGAATACAGTATAGATTTTAACATTATATTTTCATATACTTTTTTTACACCTTATGTGGTAATTAAAATAAAATAAAAACATAAGAGCAATATGAGACATGTAAGCAATTAATCGTAAGAGCTATAAATAAGAAAGAGAAAGTTAGCTTATTTAAGAAGTTTGCTACAATTAACACGTTGAGATTCTAAATTTTTAATATTTAATGTAGATATTTCAATTTTAAATGTTAACTCACTTTTAAGGGTATTTTGGTAATTTTTTAAGAAAAGTACGTTAATATCCTTAAATTTGAATATAAAAAATTCTAAATACCCTTTTCTAGCTAAAATTTTTGCATATATTTTATCTATTTAACATTATTTTTTTTAATTGTTATAATGATAAAATTATCTAAAATTTAATATTTTGTTATCTTTTTCATCAATGTTCTAATTTTTAATTTTGGCAATTTAATGTTCTATTTTTTTTTTTTAACAAATGAGTTTGTGAATTTGTAAATAAATTATAAATTGTACATGTAGCAGGTCACTTTGAAATTGACAGGTAATTATCATTAACATACTCAAACTAATACTTAAATTTAATATGGATCCACAACAAAATCTGTTTAATTTATCTAAAAAATCAAATAAACAAATAACTTGAGATCATGAACAAAATTTTATTTTTATGTGAGTTTTTTTAACTATTTTAAATTATTAAATAAAATTATATCATTGTATAATAAAATAAAAAAAAGTAAACTTTTGTATTGTAATATAAGATAATGTGTTTAACTTGTCTTATTTAAAATAATTAAAAAGTTTATGAAAAAAGGCAAAACGAATGTCGTAAATGCTGTTGTTATTATAGTTTGCAAGGCAGAGACTGCAATATAGTCGTACCAGGCATTATGAGGATCCTTAGTTGGAATGTCCAAGGTTTGGTGAACCCTTGGACAATGCATGCTTTGCGATATTTTATTGTGAAAAGTTCCTTATGAATAGTCTTTATTATGGAGATTAAATTGTTTCATCATTCGTGTGATAGTATTAGATTGAAATTCTCAGACTAAATTGCGTCCAACAACAATCCAATACTGAGGAAGGCCCTGTTGGGCTCCTTATTTTAAAAAATCAACTAAATGAATTGATGTCAAAGGAAGAGAGATTTTAGCAGCAAAGATTGAGAGCTATGTGGTTGGAAGCCGGTCATCTTAACACAGGTTTCTTTCATCGAAAGGCATCAGGGAGACACAAATATAACTCTCTCACTCGTTTACAAGATCTGTCTAGGCAATGGCAAGATGGTGACACGGTAGTTGGAAAGGTAATCACAGCTTATTATGTTGACCTTTTTTCTTCTACAACTCTTATATAATTTAATTCCTCAATCTCAACAATAACTAGTAGGTTGAATGCAGAATCTATTGCACTCCTTGAAGCTCCATTTATATAAGCAAAGATTCTAAATGCCTTAAAATAAATGCACCCTTCCAAGGCACCGGGTCCTGATGGTTTTCAGGCCATATTCTTCCAAAGGTTTTGGGATATAATAGGGAGGGAGGTCATGCATATGGTGCTCTAGTTTCTTTATACTGGTCAGATGCCTCCAAAAATTAATCATAATCATACTTTTCTCACTTTAATCCTAAAAATCAAATCTCCAGAATCTGTTAAAGATTTGAGATTAATAAGCTTATGTAATGTTGTATACAAGCTTATTTTTAAGGTTTTGGCGAATCATTTAAAGTTGTTACTTCCTGTTTTTTAAATTATTTATTTTTTCTATGTGCAGAAAGTTTTTCAACTATAATTAGGAAAGCAGTGTCAGAAGGCAAAATTCACCCTCTTAAGGTTTGTCGGGGAAGCCCAGTTATATCTCATATTTTTTTTTACTGATGATAGTTTACTCTTTGCAAGGGGCACATCTACAAAATGCATAACAATTTTGACTCTCCTCCAAGATTATGAGTGAAAGTCTGGCCAGAAAATAAATATAAAAAAGTCTAAAGTGTCTTTTAGCAAATGATAGATTCTTAGAGGTAAGCATCCATCTATCAATTACTTGGAATGGGGGGTCTTGATGATCTTGTGAAATACTTGGGACTCCTAGTTGTAATTGGAAAATCTAAGAAGCAAATTTTTGGTTTTATAAGAGATCGCTTGTGGAAGAAATTAATAGGTTAAAGGAAAAAATGTCAAGTCAGGTAGGTAAGAAAATATTAATAAAGGCAATGGCTCAGGCAATTTCTCAATATATAATGAGTTATTTTTTATTATCGGTTACTTTCAGTCAAGAATTACAATCAATGATTGGTAAGTTCTAGTGAGGTCGTTCTTCTGAAAAATAGATGATTTACTGGTTGAATTGAAAAACTTTAGTTTAGCCAAAAGGAAAAGGTGGGTTTTCAATAATTGTATATGTTTAATTTCACATTATTGGAAAAATAATGTTGGCACTTAATTATCATTCCTAATATCCTTTGCTCGCGAGTCTTGTATGCTAAATATTATCCGCAAGGATCCTTTATGGAAGCTTGAGCTGGTTTTAGACCTAGTTATCTATGGCAGAGTTTCTTGGAAGCGCGAATTCTGTTGAAGGAATGGTTGGGGTGAAGAATAGAAAATGGAAACTCGGTTCATATATGGTCTGATAAGTGGATATCTGATATTCCTAGTATGAAGCCTGTTCCACGAGGTTTGCCATCAGATTTTTTGGTTGCATTCTTAATAGATTAAGATACTAAGCATTGAAGGTTAAATGTGATAAAAGTCAATTTCTTACCTTTTGAAGCTGAAGCGATCATAAAGATGCCTATTAGTAGTTAATTTTGAGTAAATTCTCTTTACTATACTCTAACAATGGATGGGAGATAATCACTTAAAATAGGTTACCACCTAGCTTGTCAGATTGAGTCCTGGTTTATTGCATTTCTTTCTTGGCACTCTCAAGATTCAAAAGTTTATAAGACACTTTGGCATCTTAATATTTCACAAAAAATAAAAGCACTTTCTTTAGCAAACTCTCCACAATACTATTGCCTGTTTTGACAATCTGAGGAAAAGAGGAATTCCTATTTCGGGCATATGCAAACATTGTGGTCAGGCTAATGATACAATTCTCTATGTTTTAAAGGACTGCCCTTGGACTAGAAGCATCTAATTTGTCTCTTCAGTAGGTCTGTTATTTGGTACAATTCAAGTATCTTCTTTTGATTGGTTTCATGTGTTGTAATCTATATGTGGTTGGTCGAGTGTTGGAGTTTTTTATGTGTCTATGTTGGAGTATATGATATTATAAAAATCAACAGCTAATGGGCGTAAAGCAATGCCAGATTGATAAAGTGTTGAAAAATGCTGATATGATACGTTTAAACTACCTAAACAGGTGTTAGGTTCAAAATCAGCACCAGATCCTTATAGGCGGACAAGAGCATGAAATCCACCAGTTGAAGGGATGATAAAACTAAACAAAGATGCTGCTTTCAATAAAGCAATAGGGAAAACAAGTATTGGCTAATGGCCTATAATTCTCTTGATCAAGTCATCTTTCCAGCTAGTAAGATTTCACTCTACGTTGATGTCTAAATTACAAAGCTTTAAGTTGTTCATTATGTTCTACAAATAGCAGCATAAATTACATATAGATATATTGTATGTGAGTCAGATTCATTGTTGAGTATCTCTAGCCTCTAATGTCAACGTTGGGGCTTGACAATGCATGATTTAATTGGAATGGATGTTCTTAAAGCTTCCAAGTCTTTTCGTTTTATGGAGTTTTTCTTTACGCGACAAGAATGTAATTAGGTTGCTCATCAGTTAGCTAGATTAGCTATGACTTTTAGCAAGGACTTTGTTGTTTGGCATTTTGTTCCTCCTGCTATTGAACCTTTTGTAATCAGGGATTTAGCCCTTTTTTTTTTAGCTTAATGAAGCATTTATTCCATAAAAAAAATAAAATAATTAAAAATTTAAATGCTACTTAACCTCTGTTATTTGAAAATGACCTATTAAACACATCAAATTATATTTTATTCACAAGTTGATACACTCTATCTTAAGACACCAAATTGTCAAAATTGAAAATATTTAAACACCAATATATAATATAATTGTTGTTTTAAAACACTAATACATAATATAATTATTTTTTAAATAAAGTTTTTTTTATTTTTAAAATATTTTTCAGTGTAATGTAGTTTATTTTTCATAAAGTGCAAGTAATATTATTGAAAAAGACCCAAAGAGATACCATCTATTTATATATAAAAACTTGAAACATCGATTCACTATTCATCTACAGTGCTAAGCTTGCCCTTCGATTTTGAACAAATTGCAAAATTGCCACCGATTGTTTCTTTGTGCTTTCACCCTCTTATTTCAGAAAAATTGCAGGAATGCCACTGACTCTTCCTTTTTCATTGCAGTTCAAGTAGAGCTTATTGAAAATGATGTCGTTTTATGAATTGTCTTTCTTGACATCGCACAGTGACACAAACAACGTTGCATCCTTGCCTTTTTGCAGTCTTTCAATGTAAATTTCACTTTTTTGGCTTTTAGTAGCCCTATTCCTCTCATATCTCCTCCTTTCTTCTCATAGTCCACCGCCGCCCTCTCTTCTCTTGCATGTTTCATCTATGGCTTTCCTTTGCTGAGATCTTCTTTTTGTTTTTGCTATCTCATATGACCGCTTCATTTTTTATTTTCTTTGCTTCACTTTTGTTCTCTCGCCCTTCCTAGGCCTTAGATTGTATCCTTCTCTGATCGGTTGTTTCTGTTAGTGATATGCAATAGGTCAATCATATATGACCATGTTTTGACTTTATTATTTTATTAATAAAGAGACATTTTCATTATCATTTTGTGTTATAATAATTACTTGAATAGTTATTTTTTCCTAAGGTCATCAAGTATGTAACTTGATAGTAAAACCCTTAGATTAAATATGAGTTCTATTCAAATTATCCCTAGTCATAATAATGAATTAAGACTAGTATGATGTTGGCTGGTGATTATGTTTTACTAATCATGAATATGAGATATTAAGTCAACTCATAAGTACTATTTAGAGAAATGATGTATTGGATTGACCCACTATGAGAATACTACATAGATAATTGTCATAAGTAATTCTCACCATAGTAATATTGATTTAGTCCTCTAACCTTGAAATTACAATGGATTTCTACATAACTACTTTGTATTTTGACACAATCAAACATTGTCTTTAACAGGATGATGAAATAGGTTGTTGTTGGATATGAAATGAGTTATATGAGGAATATGAGTGATTGAGAAGGAATTTATCCCTCATTTAATCTGAGTAAGATATCTATGGGCCCCTTGATAAGATAGACTGAGGAAAATGCATGGCCATGCTAAAGTGAATTGATAAAGAGTTATCATTCTCAGTTTACTTGGAATCAAAAATTGATATGATTGAATTGTATAAGGATGACAAAAACTATGCCTTATATTCAATCAAGATATCATGTGACAAAGGGACTACAATATTTACTGTAAATTAGGTTGTGTCGGATTATCGATCTTTTACATAACTTGGGTAGTCATAATATCTTGCTAGAGACCACTTATGATTTGTAGGCCTAAATTGAGATTTTAGGCCTACTACCAACATTATATGAACCTATAGGGTCACACACTTAGAACAGACCTAAAACGAATATGGGTTTACCAAGCCCAGTAAAATTCTGAAGAAATAAATAAATATAAATTTGTGTGTGTGTGTATATATATTTATTTACTTATTTTATTTAAGGTAGTGGTTATCTTAAATAAATAAGAAAATATTTCTTTTTAGTATTTAAATCAAATCAGAATTAAAAGGTGGTATATACCAAAAATGTTTTGGTAAGTGAAACCATAATTGTGAAGTCTATAAATATATCATATTCTCTAGGATTTCACACACTTTTACATTCTAAAAGGAAATTTGTTTTCACTAAAAACAGAGAAAAACACAGAATCAAAAGTAAGACTTTTGAGAGTTAGAGTGCTTGTTTGTGTGGATACTTGTGAAGGATGTATTCATTTGGAGATGTCTTAATCCAGCTAAGAAATCTAAAAGCTTGAGGTAGGGTGTCACCAGAGTGAACCACCTCTCGTCTTTCCAACAATCTTGGCCATTTTTGCATCTGTAGTAAGGTTTTTGGAAACCCTAAATCAATCAATTAATCGAATTACATGAATCCTAGTACGGGTTTATGATTAAAATTTTAGTTTTCCACTGTGTTTTGTATCACAAAACCCAATATAAACATTCAAAGAACCTGAGCAAATTGAAGAATCGATTAAACCCAGTATTAAAGAATCAGAGATCACAAATATCTAGGAAGTACCAAAATGGATGAAGCTAATCATTCAGTATCTAGAGCATGGTGTTCTTCCACAATACAAACTCAAAGCTCAAAAGTTAAAAACAAAGGCTACACATTACTCCATGTTCAATGGAGAACTCAACAGAAGATCTTTGTCGCACCTATGGTCTAAGTGTGTATCACCAGAAGAAGGCAATTACATACTTAGACAAATTCGCGAAGGTATCTATGGAGCACATAAGTCTTACAATTCATTAGTTAAAAAAGCATTGCTATAAGGTTACTATTGGCCCACCATGTCAAAAGATGCTTATAAACTCGTTCAAGAATGCTACAAGTGTCAGCAATTTGCCCATCTTAATCACAAGCCTTCCAATACTTATCATCCAATTAGAAATCCTAGGCATTTTGCGATTTGGGGGATGGATATCTTAAATCCATTTCCAGTCTTAACATCTTAAAAGCAGTTCTTGATTATGGCCATAGACCACTTCACCAAGTTGGTAGAGGTAGAAATTGTCCCAACTATCATCAAAGCTCAGATTCAACACTTTTTCTAGAAGGAAGTCATCTACAGATAGATTTGGCATTCCACATACCCTGATAATGCATAATGGGAAGCAATTTGATAATGAGAAATTCAGCAGGTTTTAGGTTGACATATGGAATGGATGATGTAATTCCAATGGAGATTAGATCGTTAAGTTACCGAGTAACTAAGGATTTTGATCAAGAAATAAACAATATCAATGCTCGGATATGCCTGGATCTGCTTGAAGAGAGAAGGGAACAAGTGACTATTTTAGTAGAAGCTCAGAGGTAAAAGATCAAAGAGTATCACAATAAACAAGTATGGCCAAAGCAATTTAAGGTCAGAGATTCGGTACTCAGAAGAGTTGACATTGACAAATGTAACTCTGAAATAGGCAAGCTCGGACCTAACTGGGAAGGCCCTTATCAAGTCATTGAGAAAACTACTAAAGGGGCATATCAGATCAAAGATGCATAAGAAAAAAGTTGCCTCAATATTAGAACTCAAATAGTCTCATAAAATACTATTAGTAAGAAAATGTACTCAGAATAAAGCAAATTTTGGAAAATAAAAGTTGAACTTCATTTTCTATTCATATTTTTGCCTTACACCAATCAAAAAAAGAAGAAAAAAAAAAGAGAAAGATACACTAAGTATTTATAAATTAGCCTCAGCCTAATGAGGCACAATCCTATTAGTGGGTGAAGGATCTACATTTTCAGAAACCTAAGGCTCAGGCAACGGAGTGGATTTAGAACCAAAAGAAATAGCTTCAGTAGTAGATTTTTCTCTGGTAACCTTTGGATCCTTAGGTTGGTTGAAAGTGGACTTCTCAGTACCAACTTTCTTTTCAACAGCCTTCGGATCCCTTGGTTTCTTGGAAGTTGACTTATTGGCAGCATCTTGTTCAGTAGCTACCTTTGACAGATCATTAGAAGTTATCTTTTCAAGTTCAAAGAAGTCTAAATCTGGATATTTAGCAACCAATATCCTCTAATATTTAGACTTGAAGGCCTTAAAGAATCCCTTCATCATCTTCTGATTACTCTTCTTTTCATTGCCTCGAGATTTCTTTTCTTTAGCAAGTTCCTTATTTAGAGCTCCAAGCTCAGACTTTATACTGCTCGATCCATGATGTGAGATGAGCTTGTGAATGCTCAAGCTCCTGGACCTTTTTATGGCTTACCTTAGCTTTAGATTTAGCCTCGGCATGTTTGGTTTTATAGAGCTCCAGTACATGCTTTGCCCCATTCAGTTTCTTTTCATAAATAATGGCAATGGTGCTAACATTTACCTCTTTTAAGCTGCATTGGCTCTTCAGAAAGTAGTAGTTATCCTTCGCTAGTAATAAACCTTGATTAAACTAGAAGGAAAAGAAGGATCAAAACTCAGACATATTTATGAAAAATCATAAGAAAGCTAAGGATAAGGAAGTTACATCAAGAGCATGCATAACTAGAGAGTTGAGCAACTCCTTCTTCTCTACCTCCATCAAACTCTGGATATCAGCCGAAAAGCATAAAGACTCGGCACATTGATCCCTGACTTAAGTATTTATGCTTGGAATGTTCATCTTCAACATAAGACATTTTCTTATGCCCAGGAATCCGAGTATCTTAGGGTGCTTAACAAATAGCTCATCAATTAGTTTTTCCTTATCATCTGCCTCCTCAACTCGAGAGCATTTCTTGGAAGGCTCGGACACCTGCTTTTGAGAAAGATTTATAACTAGATTTCCCATAACACTAGTCGAACTTCCAAGACATCTTATTCTTGTATGGTCTGTGTGGTCTCCTGCACCTCTAGCCAGTCATCTGAAAGGAGTCCATCCACAAAATTAAAATAATCAGCCATCTATAAATAAAAGAAAAGGAAAGTTAGATGATACTATTGGAAGATTAGCACTTACCATCAGCCTCTCTATCTCCAGGATAAATTCTTCGGATGCATCATTGAGGAAAGGTCTCATCAGATGTACTCTCCACAATACTCCGATCATAAAGCTAGCGCACTAGATTTATATCTTCTTCAGACAACCTCATCAGGTGCTTTACCTTATGGCATTCATCAACCCACAAACACCGAAAATTGATATTGTCGATGGGTGTTCAATAATAAAAAATCTATGCCTCTGAGCCTTCTGCAAGTCTAGAAGCTTAATGAACAGACTCTGGTGAGGAGTAGCCAACAATGAGAAGGCCAACTCTCCTCTTTTCTTATTTGGGCTATACATAAACTGGAACATATCTAAATCCAGTTGTCTAGCTTCCCTATGTATCAATTTTATATATGCAGTTAGAATTCTATAGCTATTAGGGTGAAGTTGCCTGGGGCTATATTGAATCTATTCAGAAAACTCTTTACAAAAGGATCCATGGGAAACCTTAACCCCCTTTTAACTGGTCAACATAGATGACAATTTTCTCCATGTCTAAAAAGGACTCATGAGCCCTAAAATTTCTATCTACAGTATGCAATACAAAGTCTTAACAAATGTTATACCTTCTCCTATACCATTCAAGCATACCCTCATCAACCTTAGACTCGAACAAATCAAACCTAACTTGCTCTCGTGGAGCCATCAAACCTAAGGGAGAAGAGATGAAAAGAAGAAGTAAAAAAAGGTAAAGGTCTTTACCTAGGAAAAAGGTAGCTACTACAGAAAAAGGGGCGATAAGCGCTAGACAGACAAACACTTGAAAGTAGAAAAGTAGAAGAACAATTGCAAAAAAGAAAGCAATAGTGCAAATCATAGAAAGCGGGGGTTTATCGCGTGCCCAAGTTTATTACAACCACGACATTGTTTGAGCTTAGGGCTCTAAGGAACACACTATTATATCACAAAGACATAGCATCGAGATGAGGAGTCTCCACCCAGGGTAATAACTAGGACAAATCGAAGGTGGTGGTAACTCGATTCTCTAATACAAGCTAGAACCACAACCAGGAGTTCTAGATACGAAATACCAACTTATTTTAGTCTTTTGTTCATTTAGAATTATCTTATTAATTACTATCTTATTCCCTAATTACATGCAATTTCATTAAACCCTAATCGAACATCCATCTAACCCTAAGGCAACCAATCCATGAAAAAACACATAAAAAATGCATTCGAGGCGCAACATCCCTAAATCCAAACTATATTTGATTTTAATTTTAGGTTAGCTAAATTGTCAGGCGATTTCCGCAAGTGTACGGATCGAACAAGTAATATAATGATAAGTAGAGTATCGTTCCCA
>CATIWM010266330.1:0-21414 GCA_949671775.1 Mallotus repandus
ATATAGATATTTACATTCTTGATCCTGCTACTGATTGATTCCATTAACAAATCAAATGAAGTTAAAGAATGTGGAGGGAGTACAACATCCATGTCCTTGCCAGCATTGTCGAGCAGACTTTGGGTAGGTACCACCTGCATAATATTTATTTAACCCACAAATATTAGGCTATAGTTATAATCTTTTCATCTCTTCCAGTAGTCTTGTCATGATCCTTAAGCTGTAAGAAATATGAACAGCATCACTTTCAATGTCAAATGCTTCTGAACACTGAAGAGCATAAATTGACAGAAAACGAAATTGCAAAAACTCCTAATGTGTATCATGCATGAATATTTTACTCCATGTAGTACACATTCGACTAGTCATAACTTGGTATTAGTGGAAGTCCAACCAAATCTTTCTAAGTACTAATTCTATTTAGCCTCTATCATTGAATTGTTTGCCGTTGTAGTGGATATATTATCCTTTTGCAAAATTTACGCTCCTGTCTCCTGTATCTTGACCATCATCTTATAAATATTCAAAAAATATTGCAAAATGAGAGGAGGCTTGCACATCTACATGCATAATAAATTGCGCTCTGTAATAAAGAATTTCTAAAGGGACTCCCTCTACTATGCAGATAACCAAGGAAAACAGAAAGCGCCTTTGTTGTCATCATTGCGAAATCATTTTCAAGGAGAGAGCAAAAATTATCTAGGATAAAACTAAATGATGGTTAGTAGTAGAACAAGAAATGAATGATGTGAAAGGATATTCATTTATTTGGAAACTTTTGAGGCTCTCCAAGATGTATGGAAAAGTGTGAAATGATATGACCCAGAATGTTTCCATAACAATAAACACAGAAAACTAAGATGGCCAGGATTTTTAATCAGAAGAATTAAGAATCCAGGACTATCAGCAGCACGCCCTAGAAATTCGATGTAGTGAATGTTTGGTGCATTTAGCTCATTCTGTTCAAAATCATTTAGGAAAACTTTTCTTTTTTCCCTTACTCTTTTTCAATTTAAAAGAGGAGAGCATACTCCAGCCAAATTATTGGGGAGTTTGATGGTGTCATCTTCTGAAGAAAGGCCTCACATTCAATTTGTCCAAAATTCATTAAGGATTTGATTTCTTTTCAAAATACTTAAGTTTCAGCCAAAATATGAGAAAAGTTTGATGGTGTCTTGTTGTCAAGAAAGACATCAATAGGTGATTGTTTAATAGTCATTCACAAAGAAAGCAAAATCAAAGTAAATAATTGCAGGAAAGGGAAAAGGCTATTTTTTTCAGATACCCACTTTGGATTATCAAAGGAATTCTAATCCATTACATTAGCAGAAGAGAGAAGAGTTTTTGTTGATCCAGACAGCTGTATGGAATTAATCCCCAATCCATCAACAGAAATTTTAAGATTCACTGCAACGCTCCCAAAATTCACAACCTGAAATTGTTTCACAAGGTGGTGAGAACTTTACCCCAAAAAAATTCAAAGAAGAGAGGAAAAAAAAAAAAAAAATAACCCAACACATTCTTATATCTTTGAAGAGAGGAAAACTAGATGAGACTGATGCTTAATATGTCAGGTTATAATATCAGTGGAAGAAGAATAAATACATGCTTAAGCTAGAAGCAAACTGCAAGACCTTAATTTTCACTATCCACAGAGTTCTGCCAAATAATTGCAGATGCAATAAGGGAAGTAAAAGAATTTGTTTGAAGGGTAGTGTTGAGAAGAGTTGCCCCACTAGAGTCCATAAAGAATGCTGCACCCAGTAGCTAGGAGTTCCATATCGATGTGAGGAGTTGAAAACAATTGCATCCGGGTTCCACCTTCAACACAAAAGTATAATCCCAAGAAATCATACACCTCAACCAAAATAAGTGCACTTCAGTATCCACAATATATAAATAATGTGCAAGAATAAAAAGTTCATTGAGTTCTTTTACCATCACCACCTTTAAATTAACGGCAAGTAAAAGTATTTCATCATTAAATAAGCAAGCACAAAATGAGAATTCAAGCTTTATTAGCTGCACCAACACCAAATGTAATTAGTTTAACCCCAACTGATCCCAATTTTACATAACTAAAGGTGGAGCTAATTAGTCTATCTAATCCTCAATTCCAAATTTCAAGCAGATGTTTTCCTAACAATGCAAAATTAGTATCATTCTGCCATGACAGCAATGATAGCATAAAATTCATGATAGCAACAGAGACAGAATGAATGTGATAAGATTGCGTCACATGATCTTCCATTGAGATCATTTGCATCACATGATCTTCCATTGAGATCATTTACAAAAATCAGAGTTTAAGGAACAATTAAGGAGATGCAACTAATAGACTGGCACATGCATCTGTTCCAAAATTGTTCTTATATTCAGTTTATTAACTGCAGAAACAAAAGCATCATCAAATACTCAAGTCACGAATTAGATAGGTTGGATGATCTAAAAAAATAAATAAAAATAAAAGATCGTACTATAAATGAAGTACAGGGTAAGAATGACTTGATTTAAAGAATTCAGCGAACAAACATGGAAAAAATTCATAATGTTTTGAAGGATAAAAGATTGCAGTTCTAAAGCATTATAGAAGAATTGAAAATTGATGCATATTTTGGATCTAGAGGATTTGGTCATCTTACATTTGCGAATCCAGCAAGGTAATGCATTTAAAAATGAATTTTATAACAACGATAGTTAGAGGTAGCATCCAAGTGATATCTTGTAGAATTTCACCCCAATATACAAACTTTATATGCAAATGTAAGGGATTACCACATTAGCTTAGAGTTTCAGAAGCAGTTTCCCAATACCTTAATGATGCAAATGCACACTTGACATTTAGCTCTAGTGACCTGCTATTGTAGGGGATGCCCATAAACGTAGTATTCTGTTAGACAGGGTGTCAAAGCCCTTATTGCTTATCTATGTTGCTGTCCAAAATGTAAACAAAAATGAGAGGTGTCAATCATTAATAAAGTTAAAAATGAACCTAACATACATGTAAACACAGATATAGTGTGTTGAGAAAATAATTAATTCTACAAGAGTGCTACTCTAATAGTAGTTTGTTAGGATGCATTTGAGCATATAGCACAACTGAGAGCATGAGGAAGCATCAAATTATATATACTTTTCAGTCAGCTTAAACTTTATACTTGGAAATGATGGCAAAGACGCATGAGCTTGGGAAACTAACAGAGACAATTTATCATATCAGTGTTAGCAGCTTGAGAATATTTGCCCAAATGATGACTACATGATCCATCCTATGATTTTCATATATCAATCAAAGCATCTTCGATTATCTAGATCAAGGAAATTTAGAAGCCTAAGCATTCCAGCCAGACAAAACATGAGCTTGGTGCAGGAAAAAAATTGCCAGTACTCCAGGCAATAATTCTGAAATACAGATATATTATTTATGGTCTCATAACCAAACTGCATTATTATTAGAGGAATAAGAGTATTTAATAAAAAAAATTATAAACCAAGGGGTAAAATAAAGCAAGAAGAGTGCTTTTTTTTTCTTTTTTATCAAAGGCAAGAAGAGTACTTAATTAATGAAGCATATCCATTTTCGATCAGCGAAAGTGCAAGTACAAGCACAAGCAGTGGCTAGTCATCCAACAATCTAGTTCTTTTACAACCCATTATTGAAACTAAATGCTGGCTCTACTTCGAACCCCACCCCACTGGCGTCTACGAGCCCTCCTCTTCCTCCCATCCTTTTTTGCCTTCATCTTTTCTTTCAAATCCCTCTCCCCTCTTCGTTTATACATTTTGAAAGTTATCTGTCTATCTGCAGCCATCTTTCTCACCTTCTCTGTGATCTCTGCTGCCAACTGTCTGTTGTACAATTTTCTTAAGCCCCGCATGAGCTTTGCAAAAGTTTCTGGCTTTGGCATTACATTTGCATCCATCATATCCAAGCAGTATGAACAAGCCTCTTTCACATGCCCATTTGAGAACAGAGAATGTATCCAAATTGTCCAGGCATCAGCATTAAGATCACATCCTTTTGTCAAAATGCAACTCCAAAGATCTTTAGCCATTTCAAGCTTCTCACCTCTAAGTAAAGCATTAAACAACTCCTTCAGGATACCATATTGAGGAGTAGAAAATATGCCTCTCCCAATCATTTCCTTGAAATAATCACATGCCTCATGTAAACATCCTTGGCCAAGAAAACCATGAATCATGATAATAAAAGTGTCATGTCCTGGACTAAAGCCATTTTCTTCCATTTCATTCCATACTCTAACACCTTCTTTCACCTCTCCCAACTTGCAAGCCAACCTAATTACTACATTGTAGATACTGAGATCAGGAACACAACCAACCATTCGCATCTTCCCCATCAATTCCACACACTCTTCCAACTCTTCCTTCTTTTCATGGGCCAGCAGTATATGCAAGTAAGTCAATTGATTAGGCATATGCCCTTTCTGTATTACAGTATCCAAAATCTGATATCCCCTATTAATCTTATTCCACTTACAAAACCCATTTATCAATGCAGTATAAGTCACGACATCTGCCTCACAACCACTCCTTTCCATCTCGACAAAAATCCTAATTGCCTCATCCATTTTCTCCTGCCCACAAAGTGCCTGTATCACAATAGTATATGAATTTGCATTAGGCTGGCACCCCTTCCTCATCATTTCCTTCAACAAATCAAAAGCATCTGTCATTTTTCCTACCATGGTATAGCCACTTAAAAGGTTATTGTACACCACAATGTCTGGCTCAAATCCGGCTTCTCGCATTTGTACTAACACATGTTTAGCCTCAATTAACTTTCCTTCTCTACACCAACCATACAACAAAGATGTAAAGTGTTTCAAGCTTGGTTTGAATCTCACCCTCATGTCCTCAAAAAGAGAAGCAGCTTGCTTAACACTACCATTCTTACACAATGCATCCAATAAACAACCAAACACATACTCATCAGGTTCACATCCGTACTTTGGCATCTCATCTAATACTTCAATTGCCTTCTCAACTAATCTAGCAGAAGCAAACCGCCTCATTAATACAATAAACAATTCACTCGTTATCAACACGCTATTATCTTTCCTCATCTCCTCTAACAAACCCCAAACAGCACCAAATTGTCTCATTTTACTAAAAATCTTAATCATAGCCTTATAATTCTCATAACTGTGTCTATAACCAGGCTGCTTTGATGCCCACACAAAGAACCTATACCCTAAATTCCCAGCATCACCACAGCGATTTAATACCCTTTCTGTCAATCCTGCCCTCATTACAACACCAGATTCTTGCAAGGCAAGCTCTAATTTTGGAACTCTAGAATGAAAGTTTCTGAGGATTCTGTACACCTTTTCAACATCCTTAGCAAATTCATCAACTCTATAGCTGCTATTGCCACCGTCCGAAATGCTAGCATCTTCTTGAGTTTTGAGACAAACAATACCAGAGACAATTCTTTGGTTGACGGGTTCTTGACCTTTTTGGTAGAGTTGCACACGAATGAGATTAAATGGGCAGCGGTTTTTGTTAAAAAGAGATATCGTCTTTAAAAAGTGTCTCTGCATTGCCTCCTCTTTAAGCTTCGATTTGAAACTTTACATATAAATCAAACAAAACACGAAACAAATGCAAGACAAAAAGAAGCAAACTTTGATTTTGGTAAGAAACGAAAGAACTGACCCGGATGATAATTTAGAGAAACAAGAATGTACAGGTATCAAGGCGCGATAAAGCACATTGATTACAATCTCAAACCACGTTTGGATCAAGCTGTGGCATTAACATGCTTTTGAGGCCATGAGTCGCTTGGTATCCAACATTAGAGGGTCAAATAGCAGCAGTAGAAGAAGAGGCGAGAGAGGGTGGTTGGATACGACGGCGGATAGGAGGAGGATGATGAGGCAGCGGAGGAAGAAAATAAAGGCAAGATTAGGAGGCCGGTTGTAGTAACAAGTAATGTGAACGGTTTTTAAACAAAACAATAAACGGTGCGTTTTGATTTATCCTTCCGCTTCGTCTTCGTAGGCTATTTTAATTTTACAACTATTTTGAGTGGATCTGGAGATTGAACGAAAGGGCGCCAACTTATGAGAAAGTTCCCTTTCTGTGCAAACACTTTGACTGCCTTAACCGAAACAACCGCCAAAATCCTCCATGAACAATACCAGCAACTTCTCAAACTTAACCGCCAGCTAGCAAATCTTACACACTCCGGCCAATACGACAATGCACTTCACCTGTTTGACGAAATTCGCGCGCTTCACTACCACCTCAAACCAGACCACTACACGCTCTCCACGACACTCGCTGCCTGTGCAAATCTATGCAACGCCACTTTTGGCAACAAGCTCCACGCCTACGCTATTAAATCAGGCCTCAAGACATACATTCATGTTTCCAATACCCTCCTTTCCCTCTATGCGAAAGTGCGAGATATCATCTCAGTGAAGTGGGTTCTTTGTGAAACTGAAAACCCAGATGTGTATTCTTATACAACGGTGCTATCTGCTTCTGCTAAAATGGGTTACTTGGATTATGCCTGGGAGGTATTTGATGGAATGCCACAAAGGGATGCTCCAGTGTGGAATGCAATGATTACAGGGTGTATGGAAAGTGGGAATCAAGAGATTGGCTTGAGTTTTTTTAGAGATATGTGTAGATTGGGAGTTAAACATGATAATTATAGTTTAGCGAGTGTTTTAAGTGGGTGCAAATTGGAGATGATGGATTTTGGGAAGCAGGTGCATTCATTGGTCATTAAAACTGGATCTTTTGTTGGACCTTCTGTTATTAATGCTTTAATTACTATGTACTTCAATAGTGAAAATGTAATGGATGGTTATTTGGTGTTTGAAGAAGCAGAAGATTTAGTGCGTGATCAAATTACTTACAATGTGATGATCGATGGTTTGGTAAGTGTGGGAAGAATTGAAGAGGCTTTGATGGTGTTTGGTAAGATGGTAGAGACTCGTCTTAGACCAACTGAATTAACTTTTGCAAGTTTGATGAGCTCATGTTTATATTCAGAAGTCGGGTATCAATTTCATGCCCAAGCTATCAAGATGGGTTTTGAAGCTTGCACTTCTTTAAGCAATGCAACAATAACCATGTATTCAGGTTATGGGGATTTGAATGCGGCTCACATGATTTTTGAGAGACTAGAAAGAAAGGATCTTGTCTCATGGAATACTATGATATCAGGCTATGCTCGAGCAAATCTTGGTAGATCGGCAATTTTGACCTATCTGGAAATGCAGAGAAGAGGGACTGAACCAGATGAGTTTTCTTTTGGAAGCTTGTTGGCCAGCTCAGAGCTTGTAGAAACCGTGGAGATGATCCATGCTCTTGTACTTCAAAACAGTTTCATTTCAAATACACAGGTCTCTAATGCATTAGCTTCTGCATATTCCAAGCATGGGAATATGGATGAGGCCTATCAAATATTCTGCAGTTTGACTTTTAAAAGCTTGATATCCTGGAATACTATTATCTCTGGTTTCCTATTAAATGGGCTGCCAATGCTAGGCTTGGAGAAATTCTCTGAGCTGCAAATAGAATTCAGGCCAAATGAGTATACACTTAGCATTGTTCTAAGTATTTGTTCCAGCATTTCATCTTTAAGTCTAGGAAAAGAAGTTCATGGTTATATTATGAGATTAGGATTCAGTTCAGATGGTTCTCTGGGTAATGGCCTTATTACAATGTACGCCAAATGTGGACTTTTAGATTGGTCTTTGAGGGTATTTAGTATATTGACCAAAAAAGATATAATTTCATGGAATGCCTTGATATCTGCTTGTGCACAGCATGGGAAAGGACAGGAATCTGTGCACCAGTTTGAGGCAATGCAACACTCGTTGGAGGTCCAACCAAATGATGTCACCTTTACAGTAGTTCTTTCTGCATGCAGCCATGCAGGTCTAGTTGATGATGGCATTCGAATTTTCAACTCCATGGTTGATAAGTATGGTGTTGTTCCTGGAGTTGATCACTTTTCTTGTATAGTTGACCTTTTAGGTCGTGCTGGATATTTTGATGAAGTGGAAAGAATAATGAACAATGAATATTTTGAAGCTTATCCCAACATCTATTGGTCATTGTTAAGTGCTTGTGCAGCACATGGTAATTTAAAGCTAGGAAGATTAATCAGCCAGTTTCTTCTTGAAACTGAACCGGATAATCCATCGGTTCATGTGCTTTTATCAAATATGTATGCTGCAGCTGGGCAATGGGAAGAAGCAGCTAATATTAGGCATTTGATTGATAACACAAGGGTGACAAAGCAACCTGGGTACAGTTGGATCAGCTCATAACGCCATATGCATCCAGGCTGAAATTTAGGCCAGACAGTGGTAACGTCTTTTTCCTGAAATGATAAATTTGGAGCATGATGACTACTTGTCTGTCCAGCAATTTGTTCTGGGATAGTTTATTCAATGATTGACTGTTAGAGCCATTCCAGCAGTTATCTGGCTTTGGGAAACAACTAGCCACAAGCCTTTTAATGTGTTTGACATCCATTGAAAAGCAAGAAGTACTATGCTGAGGGTTACTTGATAGGCATACCAAAAAGAGCCTGTGAGGAGAATTTCCATAGCAGAAATATTGGTGCAAGCCTACACCTAACTATTAGCTAGGCCTGCAAAACATATGGAAACTGGAGAACATCATTCCTCAATCAACTGGAATGTCAGAGGTTCCAATGAACATGTAAGTTGACAGTAAATATTTGATGCTATATGGTTTATTCGTGAAAAATACGTTGTGCTCATAACATTGCATATGGAGTGCGCGAGGAAGAAAGATTAGAGCACTAATTGGCCATTGGCTAGTTGCACAACACTCTTATCCTTTTGCAAACTAAACAGTGTTGATTTTGTGGACAAGTACTTGATTTTGAAAGCACATTGATTTTTCATTGCATATAAATCCCATTCCAGAAGCATTTCTGTGCAAATTTTCATTTATTCAACCCAATAATGATCATCTGTTGAGCAAATCACCTTCTCATTCTTGCAACTCCTGTCCAATTTAGTGGGTGCATGTGGAGGATCAAATCATCTTCAATGACTTCCATTTCTGTTAATGTGAACATGATTTATGTCACCATAATTTCTGCATAATCAATGAAAAAGATACTTATCCTAAAGTCCAAAGGCGTTAGCATAATCATTTTCTGGTGGTATAGACAACGAGCAGCATGGTATTGAGAGATACCTTACAGGACCATATGATGCTTAGTGGGAGAATTCTAGCATTGCTTTGATTTTATACTTTGGAGCAATGAGCTCTTGCTTGTATCTTGGATGGTACTATTAATGACATTTTTCTATGCAACTTATTGACAATTAAGTCTTAAAAGTACTCAAAACACATTTAGTAGCCTTATCTGTTGGTCAACTGTAAATTTCATTTCTGAAAGTTTTAAAATGCAATATTTCTTCTATGTTTCAGTCTTCATTTAAAAAGAAAAAAATTGTCTTTTTTACTTTTTTTTTTCATTTTCTTATTTTCTTTTTAATTATTCATTAAAAATTATATCAAAACTCCTAATAAAAAAAATATTTGTATTTGTTAAATTTTGTTCTGAAATTATGAATTAAATATTTGAATTTTTTGCTTTAATTATATTTAAATTTTCATTTTTAATTAAATTTTAGTTTGTAATTTGAGAAAATAATTTTACATAGTTATTTGTTACTCTATACTAAATCCTTATATTGTTAGATATGCTAGAATATCATGAATTTTAAATTTTAAAAATTTATAGTATTTTAAATCATTGAAAACAACTATAATTCATTAGCGGAAAAAATGTAAGTAAAAGAAAAAAAAAAGTTATTCCTTATCATACAAACTAAGGTTATGATATGTTATGAACAAATTTTTGTCACATTTATTTCAACTCCTTTTTTTTCTTTTTTGAGAGAGAGAGGGAAAGCTGCTTTTTTTTTTTTTTTTTTTTGAGAATGAGAGAGACAAAGCTTTTTTAATTTTTACATAATTTTGTTTAATCACGAGACATTAGAATTGATTAACATATCAGACTAACTGTTTCTAAATTTAAATTATAAATCATAAAAATAATTTTTAAGATTTAATTATTAAAAAACTTCATTTTTTAAGATGTCATTTTTAAAATGTCATTAATTATCTTAAAAAATTAATATTATTTGTGAATGATAAACCTTCCCAAGTCCCTAGTTTTTTTTTTTTTTTTTTTTGGAAAGATTCCCAACTCCCTAGTTAAGGCATATAATGCAACATCAGTACGTCACCCTGTAAACCACCTTGTAAGATATTGTATTGTCCTTGTTTTGATAAAACTTGCCAACCTCTTAATTAAATCATAACATAAAACCCACATAAATGGTATCACTACTGCAACCTACTTTCAGTTGATCTGTCAGTAGGGCAATTATTCATTTCCATCTTTATAGAATCAACTTTCACTTCATTGTCAACGGTCGGAGTCTTTGGTGCCAGACACCAAAGTTGAACAGGCTTAGAGTTACCAGCCATTAAGCAGTTGATATTATAGATGATGCAGCATTGCAGCATAAGCATAGTGGAGCTGAGATAAATTATTGGTAGGATTGACATCAATGATAGGTGAAGTGGGTCTCATTTATGGGTCATGAAAGGAACTGAGATATGTGCTACTTCTACTCAATAATTTAATAGAAGCACAGGATTTCAGATAAAAAAACAAAAAACAAACTGCATTGAGGTTTACATCAATCATGTAAATAAAAGAGTGGCGTAGAGAAGTCTAGCAGTAGCAACTATAAGGTCCATGCAAGCAACTGGTGTGGCTTTTTGCAGGACATTGAGCATAATGCTAATCATCAAGTTGCAAATGCACGTCCAAAAAAAATTTTGGTTGTTTTTGACATCGTCTTATCTTATTTTAAAATGATTTTTACAATAATTTGGATTCCTGCAAGTTTAAAGGGTTCTTACTTTTCAATATAAACAACAATATTTTTCATTAGGTTTAAATATCTTCAGTTCTAAAAGAATTGTTTGTACAATTAAACTATATCTACTAACCAGAACATAGGACCAAAACATAGGATCGATAGCACTTCTTCTTAATAGACACAGTTCGTGCATTTGACAGATATGAGAAGGTTTGATCTTGACTATGATGAAACTGAAGCTACCTTGATTTTTGCTCATCCTCTGATGTATCATTAACTGGAGGAGGTCTATATATTGCAGGAATAGTGGCAGGAAAGAACATTTGCCTCACTCCCTCCGCTTTGATTATGGGAAAAATAATTCCAGATGCACTCTGCAGGAGGAAGTCGATCAAAAGTGCTCCATTAGACCTTTATGCAAAAGAACATGTTTTTCTTCCCAGTGTCTTAAGAGTGCAATTAAGAAAGAATATGCTAACAACTCAGTTATAAATTAAAGATAAGCCAGGCATGGGATTTGCTAATATCTGAATTATGCTGTGAAGAAAACAATGCAACATTACATTATTATTGAAAAAATAAAAACAGCATGTCTCAACAGGCTAAGATCATCAAATTCCAAAGGACAGAAAATACACACCGAGATTAGTCTAGCTCCAATCCATATGCTTTTAGGTGAAGGAAAAGGAATTAGCAGACGGCCAACACCAAATATTGCAACAGCGAAGAAATGCATTACTAAGCTCAATGGACGTGGGTTTAGACCAGAGAGTAAAGCCACAGGTCCTGATGAAAATACACCCCCAAGGCTTAAATAGTCAAAGCATGCTTGGCGCATTTCCTTTCTTGCCTCATCGGGGGAAGCAGAGAATACCTTGTACAAGGCACCCGCCAGAGTATTTATCGTAGATGCAACAGGCTGCCCAAAACAATTGTTAAAGTTGATGAATTGAATATTTGTATATGAATATATAGCTCACACAAAACTATGAACAGTTTACAAAACAATTTCAGTAATTACATGAACAGCACACACATTGTGATTACCTTGCGCAAGGTATAGAAGGATTCAAGATATTTGGTGAGGGATGCTGCATCATTAAGATCACGTAGTGGCTTTAGAAGATCCCGAAGTACAACGATATCTGAAAGTGCCACTGTCATCCCTCCACCAGTTAACGGATGGCGCATATTGAAAGCATCACCCATTAGAAGGGCTCCAGGAGTAGGCTGTGGATCAGCTGGCATGCTTCTATTTGGCATTGTCCTGATATTACCTTTATCTATTGCAGATATGAAGGCATCATGAAGCTCAGGAGGAATCTGAAATAACGACTTTCTTAATTACATCCAGTCTAGACAAAATGAGGTTTATGCAAGCAAATGGCATAATTAGGAAAAAGAATAACAGCACAGATATTAATCATGTTTTGCTTGTTCAGAATCATACGCAGACAGATACAACTTCTCTCATACAGAGGGATAAGTAGATATGAGCAGGTACCTGTGGTGCTACCACATTTTTCAAATATTTGGCCATTTCACCATTAGCAATGGAAGGTACTTTTTGACCCGGCACATCAACCAAACAGCGAACCTCCGTGCTGCTTATTGGATAAAACAAAATTGGTGAAGGATCTGCTAGAACAACATGCCCATGATTTGCAAAAGGAAGCTGACAATTCTCCAGAACTAAACCAACGAAACAAGAGGGCACTTCTACCTGTCAAAAAGTTAATACAATATAAGCAGTGGTCTCAGCAGACAAGGTTGCGGGAAGAAAAGCAGACTGATATTGCATTTTGTTAATCAAACTCCGCACTATTTTCAACTTACAAGCTAATAATTTTTACTCATATGGTAGTTGAAATGTAAAGACTAGTCAATTTTGAAAACAATGCATGATACTTCACCTTAGGATTACACAAAGAACGTCGCAGATTTGAGAAGCACCCATCGCAAACAATTGTAAGAGGAGCATAAGCTCTAAGTTCTAGACCATCCTTAGTTTTGTATTGAATCCCCTTAATGGTCCCATTTTCTTCAAGCAGGGATGTCACTGTTCCTTGCTCCAGTTTTACACTGCACATGGAAGCATGAAAGGATATCACGACAAGAGAGCAAAACTTGAAAATCAAGGAATGGTTGGCAGTTGGATTTGGCTGATAAGTAAGGAAAAAGATAAAATACTTGGGAAGAGTAGCTGCTTTTTCTCTCATCCTCTGAATAAAACGCCCGTTATGGAAGCTCCTCCCTGAAACATCAGCATGGAATTTTTCCAAGGGATATGTCAATCTAGTGTTCTTCCCATCTTTAAAGAGAGCATAGCCAAGAACACTCTGGGCGTCGATTTCCATCACACAATCTGCATTCAAAATAAACACAATGTAACATGATAATTTGTCCCCAGATCCGACAAAATCTTTAACACCCTTCTGCAGTAAACTTAATATAACACACAAAGATTTTAGTTAGATAAATCGACAGATACCTTCAAGGCCTAGTTCAATTAATTTTAGATATCCGCCTGGTTGGAGCAGCTCGCCTACGATTCTGTCAGGCTCTGTTAAGTCCCTTTCAATCACATGAACTCTCCTTCTGTCCTGCAATTATGTAAGAAAGAGAAAGCTCAAGCATTTAGTTGAATGTCATTTTCAAGGCCAAAATGATACACCAAGATTAGGTTTAATGGTGGCTCGTAAGTCAGCCATAAAATAACCAAACACAGTGACAATCAGATATACAATAATTTACAAGCACTCAATTTGCTGTAAAAGATTAAAAAACATCCCTTCCATCCAAATGATTTTAGTTATAAGTATGCTACAGATTATCATAAACAAGTATGGTAAGTTCAATTTTTTTCCAACATCTTGTGTTAATTTGTTAACTTTCAAATCATTTACTCAACTATCTCTACATAGCATATGAATTTGGCATTGGCATTGGCATGAGTTTCTGAGTTTCTAAATCCGTCAACACGTTAGCTAAACTGGTTTCAAATTTTTCAAGCAAACGCCCTTATAAATTCACCAAACTTTAGCCAGAACCTTGATCAAGAAAACCATGAATTTTACATTATTTGTCCCTACCCACACATGGTTTTCAGGAAAGTTGCGTAATCAAACAACAAACAGAAATCACCTTCTTCAAGAATACTAGATATAACAACACGACAGCACTATGTGTAAAGCATTCCAAATGCATGAAGTTTCTTAGCCTCAAAACCGGAAAAAAAACAACAAAACTAAAACGCAACAAAATTTTCTAAAAATCCTATAAAAACAAACTAGAAATTAAGAGAGAGATTTGATATGTAAATATGTAAAAAGAATTCATTTTTAATGAAAAAAAAAGAAGAAGAAAGAAACCAAGTTTTAACAGAAAAGCTAACGAGTTTAATTCCTTGAAAATGATTGAAAGAATGAAAAGGGTATATATATAATTGTACCTTGCCAAGCGTATAAGCAAGGGCAGCACCGGCAACGCCAGCGCCGACGATGATGACGTCATTGCCCGAGCCATTACAAGGAAACTGTACATTATCATTCTGAGTCGTCTTTAAGGTGGTGGTATCGTTGATCTTTTTCTTGTTCTTGTTCTTGATGTTACGACGCAAAATGAAAAGATAGAGAAACGCAAAAAGAGAGGCAAAGAAAGTCCCAAGAATAATAATGTAATGATCAACTCCAACAACTTCCATAATCTTTATATTATAGCCAACACCACCACAGTCACAATGCGGTGGAGAAGGAGAAGAAGAAGAAGAAGAAGAAGAGAAGAGAATAAAAGGTGAAAATTCTTGGACTCTTTCTTGGCCTGCAAAAGAATAATGCGTCTGCTGCTTGTTCTTCTTCTTCTTCTTAGTGATGCTGAGATGGTGAATGGTGATGGTGGTGGTGGTGGGGTGGCGATAGCAGCAGAGAATGTAGGAGAAGGTGGCTTTTTATAGATGAAGAAAGAGAAAGATAGAAGAAATAATGACCGGTAAAGCTGTGGTCTTGGTGGCAGCTGGATTGAGACTGAACACATTTATGGCATTTTTTTTGGTTTGGCTTCTTTTTAAAAAAAAAGTCCATATATAGTTCATAAAAGTTCGGTTTTTTCTTGAGATGTTGTCAATAATCAAACTAGTTGATGAATTAGAAGTAGAAATAATGGATTAGTAGCATGTGTTTTGTTGGAATAATCCATGAAAGAAAAGCACTGTTAAAGCTCTTTTCACTGTTCGTTGCATAGCTGTAATATGGGACAAAAGCTCATTTTCTTTTTGACCCCTTGAACTTTGAGGGTATATTCAAATAAGCATAACTTACATTTTTTTAGAACAATTAAACCCTTTTTTAACGGAATAGAATCTAAAATTTATACTAATAGTAAATATAAGTTGAAAATTTAATAACGTTCATATGATATGATTCAAAAATTTTAAATAAAATTTTGATAATTTTATGTTAACTGAATGCTAACATATGAGGACATGATAAGGTTTATTGACGATGGAGGAATGATATTGTGAAAATGGTAATAATAATAACTTTTCAAAAATAAAATAAAAATTAGTTTTTCCAATTTATCATCTTAGTGATTTTGCCACAATAAATTACAATATTTTTACTATTTTTATTTTCAATTAAAAATATCGTATTACAAAATATTATTTAGAAACGTTACTGCCCCTACAAATTAGCTATTTGTGGCCTATTTCTACTTGAAAACCAAGAGTTCATATATGCTTATAAATGCATTACCGTAATGAGACTTGAAATGGGCAGTTTGAAAAATTTTATCATTAGTTTCTATGATTAATTTACTAATTTTTTTTATTATTAAAATCAATAAACTCAGTCGTAAAAATAATTTTATAATTACAAATATAATTCTTTGTTTTGTTTTTTTAATTTGTCTATTTCTCATTATTTGTGATCACAATCTTAGTAATTTTATTGGGTTAATTTATCATTATGAATTTAGTTTGCCATTTTTTTAGATTTATCATAATGAATTTAAAATCTATTTAGATATATCATGATAGATTTAGATTTTATTTGCATTTTCCATGATAGAAAAGATGGATATCTAAATTAGGTTAATTTTATTCTATTAATTTACCGTTACGAGATAGAAAATGTGGATATTTTAGGTGTATTGAATTAATTTACCATTATGGGTTTTGTTTGTGATCATTTTAGATATATCATATATACCACTGATTGAGGCATAAATAAATAAATATATACTATAGATATATAGCTTGATTGAGGCATATAAAAATAGGCAGCCATGGGTTCCTCATTAAAAGAAAAAAGAATTTGTAAAAAAAAAGCAAGAAAAAGATTTCATGGCATCATATCAAGTTAAAAAGAAGAATAATTTAATTTTTGATACAGGAAAAAATGAGAAACATAATGAAATTTTGAATAAAGTGTTTGGTTCTATAAAAAATGATAATGGAAATGAGAATTAAATATTATTTAACAATTAAAATTTTTTTATTAAAATATATTTTTATAATTATTTTTTAATTATAAAAAATTAACATTATTATGATTTTTATATGATAGAAATTAATATTATAATTATGTATTATAAAATATTTACTTTATAAAAATAATATTATAATTTTTCAAAAAAATATAAAAATATTTATTTTTGATAAACATTTTTTATTCAAACATTTAATGTATTTTTAGAAATAATCTATATTTTGCCCCCTCCTTATTTTTTTCTTGATTCCTTGATTTACCTCCTTCACTTTTATTTATATAAATTGAGTTCTTATACTTTTATTTTTTTTCTTGATTTACTCCATTCATTTTTATTTTTGTTTACATTAACCCCTTACATTTTTATTTTTTTGAACGTTAAGCCCTTTTACTTTTATTTTAGCAAGTTAACCCCTTCAATAAATATAATTCTAAAAATTTTCATCAACAATGTTATAATTTAATTACTTATATTTTATTTTTAATATAAAGATTATAAAAATACTATTAAATACCAAATACTCTTATAAAAATTAAATTTAAATTATATAATTTAATTTATCGGTCAGTAAAATTTTTATCTAATATTATAAAAATAAAAACTTAAGCAAAATTTTACTATATTTTTTTTTAATTTATTCAAAATAATTAATTTAAAATACTTTAGTTTATTCTACTAAAATAAAATATAGTAGAATTTAGCTTAAGTTTTTATTTTTATAATATTAGATACAATTTTTGTTAACTAATAAATTACAGTTATATAATTTACATTTAATTTTCATAAGAGTATTTGGCATTTAATAGTATTTTTATAATATTTATATTAAAAATAAAATATAAATAATTAAATTATAACATAGTTGATGAAAATTTTTAAAATTATATTTATTAAAGGGGCTAATAAAAGTATAAGAATTTAATGTGAACAAAAATAAAGGCGCGAGGATTCAATCTATACAAATAAAAGTAGAGAGAGTAAACTGAGAAAACAATAAAAGTACAGGGGACAAAACATGGATTATTCCAATTTTTTATTAATTTATATGTTTTATTTATAAATTTTAAAAAATAAATATTAATATTTAAATATATGACCAATTTATAATTAATTTGTCTTAATTTTCAAAGGAATTAAAAGTTTTTCCTTAAAAATAAGAGAGGAATGGTAATTCACATTGATGAAAGAATCACATTTCAATTTTATGTTAATTTTAGTCAATTAAATATTAAAAGTTAAAATCGTCTATTTCAATTTCAATTTCCACACTTAAATTTTTACCAAACAAACGAATCCTTAATTAAGCAAACATACCATAAGCAAGAAACATATTTCTTGGTCATATTGAATCTAACTTTGACTAACCATGGTGAATATTTATTAGTTTTGACCAAATTTCGTGAGATTAAATTACTATTTGACCCATTTTATTGTGTCTTGACCATATGCAATCTAAATTTATTTTTATCCACTTTTTATTTAAATTAATTTATTTTAGATTCTATTTATCTGTATTATTTGATTAGTTATTATTTATTTTTATAAGTATTAATGGCTTTGGGTTTCATTTGATATAATATAGTTAGAAATAAAATAATTTCAATATGATTTTGAATCGTCATTTAATTTTTAATTTTTTTGAATTTTTATTTATTTTTTAAATTAAAAGTGGATGATTTTATTTATTTATTATAATTAAATAGTTTTAATTTATTTATTTTGTACTAAAATTCTAATTTTATGGTTCTCTCTTTTTTGTACGATTTATTATTTTAATTAATGAATTGTAATTTCTTTCTCCTTCACTTTTCACTTTGAATATTTATAATTATTATCTATGATTATTAAAATACCATTTGCATGTAATAATGTAATAATTAGAAAAGTTAAAAATAGAAATGAAAGCCAACCATACTGGTTGGATGGGCCACTATCTACATTCATTTTTCGAGCTTAATCTCAAATGTATGGTCTCTGGCTCTCCATAAAATCCAAATTACCATAAAAACTGATTTTTAATTATTATTTAGGTGGCAAATGTCATCTCGGATGCAAGTCTAACATGAAATTTTTAAAACATTATAAAAATAAAAAATATCATTAATAAATATTTGAAATAAAAATAAAATATCATAACAGAAACCGATAATATTTACAAATAAATTAAATATTTAAATTAAAATTTATTGATCGCATTTGCGTTAGTTTTATATTATTTTAAATGTTGTGGAAGGTGATATAGTAAATATTTTTAAAATATTTTTTTTCAATTACCATGTCATCAAAATTTCATTATATAACCATCCAATTAAATCTAAATAGAAGTTTCCCAACTACAAAAATAAAATTTAGTATCCAAACGATAATAAAGTGAAATTTTGAATATCACGGGTACATTTAACCTCTTCATATGTATTTTTTTATGGTATGTTAGTAGCCATCTTTTTTGTGCTTATTTGTAATTTTGAATTCTTTGAGGAGTACAATGATAGAGTTAAAAAAAATGTGGTGGCTCGCCTCAACAAATTGCATCTCACTAAAGGAACCTGCAACCTCAAGATTGTGTTTTTTTCTGTTTGAGATTTAATTTCTGGAACTATCTAGAAAAGTCTTTTACTCATTTCCTTGCTGTTCTAGTTAAGTAGTTCGGCAGCGGTTTGAAAATTTTATGCTTGTGCATTATGTTTGTTTGAAGGGAAAATTTATTGAAATGCCTATTGAATTATGTATATGTTTGAAAGATACTTTGTCAAGCAAATTGTGAATTTGAATTCATAATAGAGATGAATTACAAAACTCACATTATTTTGTTTGATCATTAATAAATGTTTCATTATTACACCAACTAGGACGTGAAGTTTGGAACCCGAGGCCCACAATTAATAAATGTTTAATTGAAATTTGTTATGTGTTTAATTTAATTTATCACACTTTTCAAATTTTTATTTTTAGTTTAGTTGATTCATTATTTATTATATATTTTCGTGGATGAAGTAAGCATAATTAGAATTTTAAAATATCCTACAACCATTGCAATCAACTAATAAAAATTGTTCCGCTTAAATGATATTTCAGATTTAAGTCCTGGTATATTTTCCAACAGTAGAGAATTGTTTCCACTACCAGTGTCAATTAGTTTTTGAAAGACTCGACATTTGCCGTCTTTATAGACTCTGGGTTCGGATAAAAAAATTTAAAAATATAATAATATTATAATTAAATATAAAATGTATTTAAAAATAAAGAGAAAAATAATTTTATTAATAATATAGATTAATTAATTCCGAGTATAATTCAAATTTCAGATTTCATAGTTTCAAAATGATTTAGAAGAGTTCAAAAATTTGTATTAATTAGAACTAATAATTAAATCAAAAAACATTATATAAAAATATGCATATAATGCAATAGTAACTGTAATGCTACACACCATGAATAAATCAAATATTAGACATTTCATGTTGCTCCATATTGGCATATTTTCTGCTACAGGATTTGCGACTCCAAACGTATGAACATATATACTTAAACGAAATCGTACTAACATTAATTAATAATAACATAAGCTCTAACGTAACCTAAATAATGTCCCAATTGCTATATATATATTTATTTCTTTCAAGGAAATTAACTGAATTCCGTATTATTCTTTCATAAAGAATACAAAACTCCCATCTTTAGAGACTACTCCTAAAATGTGTGTATATATATAATATAAAAAAAATTAATATACAGATGCATATAATTATAGTTTTCAGCACCTTTTTCTTTTTATAAATTTAAATTTGATTTTTTTTTGGAAAAAGATATGAGTTTTTTTTTTATTCAATAATTTCAATATCTGTTAGTTAATAAATTTTTACTATTTTAAAATTTAAGTTCAATAAATTTTATAAAAAATAAAATTCTCATGACGTATATTTCTTTATATATGAAATTTAAATTTAAAATTAATTTTTTTTTACTATTTAAACCAATAAATATCTATAACACATGAGCCTAAGTTTAAGAGTTCACAAGTTATGTCACATTTTCGTTTAAAAAAAAAAGTTATGTCACATTTTTCTATTAAATGCACATTGGACCACATAAATATTTTGTGTGGGATGTTCAATAAATATTTGTATATATTTGTGTGGCAATTTTTTTGGGAACGCGGAGGCTGGAAATGATAGGCAGTAGACATGTAACTAGCATTTAGCACCCGTGCTAAAGATGGACCCAACTATTTCATTTTGTTTCTGAAAATTGTTAACTTTTTGCTTTAATTTTTTTTTTCAGATACTTCTCCTGCAAAGTTGAGGGCATCTTTTATATATGTTGTCAAGAAAAAATATTATTTCAATATCAGATTGTAAGCAGGATCAATCTCAAGTGCCAATCACGCCTATTACAAACAGTACTAAAATATAATAATGGTATTAGAATACAATAGACGCTAAAAAAAAAAAAACACCTATTGGTTAAATTAATATTATATTATTATACATATTTATATATTAGTATTTAACTAAATTTATTATAATATTTGAAAAATGTCAGTTTAAATAATTATTATGACAATATTAATATGAGTGAAGGTTCATTAAAAATTAAAAATTAAATTTTTATTATGATATTTTAATAACTATTATTACCTATAAATTATAAAATTATACATATTTTTAAAAAATAATATTAGTAAAAAAAACAATGATATTGAACGTAAAATTTATTTAATGCTTATTTTATTTTAAGTTTTCTCATTAAAAAAAGTAAATGCAACTTCAAAGTAATTTACATAATTTTCACTTCTAAATTTACACTTCCTATTTCTTTAACTTCTGAAATTTCAACATTCATTTGATAAAAATCTTCTTTTTCATAAATGCACACAACTTTTCTTGACAATAAATTTTTTTCATATAAATTCTTCAAGGATCAAATATGCATAGAATTGAATAAAAATAATATAAGAATATGAGAAAAATAATTTGAAAAATAATAAAACAAGTCATACCCATTT
>CATIWM010266374.1:0-17675 GCA_949671775.1 Mallotus repandus
GAAGAAGTTGTGGAATTTTTCCATGTGTCTATAAATTTAGCAAGATAAGGCAAATTGATCTGATGCTGTGCAAACAGTAATGATATTGTTTTTTATGGGTTTATCAAACTTTACATTAAATTTTATTTTGATTTTATAATTTTAATTTATGTATTTTTTATTATAATAATTATGCATAACAGTCACCTAAAATAATTGACTAATTTAGATGATGCAGCACACGAGAGTTATCATATCACAATCCAACTCAATAAAAATTATTATGTCATATTGTTACGTTACCTTCTTCATAAAACTGTTGACCATAATTTTACTTTATTATTATTTTTTTTTTATGCTAAACCTTATGAAATTATGATCAATAGCCGCATGAATAAGGTAACGTGATAGTGTGAAATGAAAATTTTTATTAAGTTGGACTATAATATCGCAACTTCAGTGTGTCACATCATCTAAATTAGTCAGAATTATTTTAGGTGATTTTTCTGTGTAATTAAAATCTATGTTTTCAAAAAAAAATGTATAAATTAAAATTATAGAACTAAAATAAAATTTAATATAAAATTTGGTAAACTCTGATGGTATAGGAAACTCTATTTTAATATATATATATATTGATATTTGTCAGTTTTATTCAATTTTTAAATTGTTACAATTCTCATTTAGTTTCATTTCTTAATTTCAACTCTAACCAATTTAGTGTAATTGATTTAAATTACGAATTTTTTGCCACTTATATTTTTAATACAACTTTATTCTTATTGTATATTTTTAATTTTAAAGATTGTGTAGGATACAATGTTCATATGTAGGAAATTATTAAAACTTCTCTGTATTTAACTTAAACAGTTAATTGAAACGTAATTTACATCATTTCAAACTTGAGTAAAACATTTTCTAGGAGAATGCAAAATACTCACAGTATACTTTCCCTTTCATATACCAAAACTATAAGATATATGAATATAATTCGTAATATTAAACAATTGCATCAATTATTAAATATTAAAATGTGAAGCAATAAAAATAAATATTATATATTTATTCATCATAATATATATTGTAATTAATTTTCTTGTTCAAATTTTAATATATTTAAACAAATATGCTTTTCTAATTAATTATTTGCCCTAAAAAATAAAAATCCATTTTAGATAAGGACTTACCAAGTTTATTTTAATAATAATTTTAAACAAAATTAAACAGTTAACAACTGGTTTGACTCTTTATATTAAAAAATTAGTAAAGACTTATTAAGATATAAAAGTAAAAGTTCCTCCTTTTCTTTTGTTGTATTTTTATATAGTATAAATGTAGATATTTAGTTTTAAGAGTTAAGGAAACACCATTTTACACTCGAGCGTTGCACGCACATGCAAAAATAGCACTCTTTACGTCTAATACAACTGTAACTCAGCAATTAGAATGGCCATGCACTCACAATCTTTGCTGGGAATGTACTACACATTCTCTTTTGCAAGTGAAGCACCGGAATACAGAAACACAGAGGAGGGCTCAAAAGAAAAAAAGAAAAAAACACACATTTCAATCTCTACGGCAGTCTCTTTTATTATGGTTTCACTCACACATCTACTACGCACTGAACAGAAACGGCATGCTATTAGCTAACACCAATAGAATCTGACCTGAAATTTTACAGGCAGAAACTCAATTTCTGGTTCCATCTCTTGTAAACCCAAAAAAAGTAAAATCCACAGGAGAATACTTTTCGTTTGTTTTATGTTGATGATATAGAATAGGAACCTTGAATCCATTTGGTTTTTTCTTTTTCATCAAGGAGTAAGGGGGATGAAGTTGGCTAAGAATTCTATTTTCACTACTTAGGTCTGCAGTTAATTGCATATTTACCTTGCAACTCCCAACTATTTATAAATGCCTAGACCACCAATGATCAATATAAGCTGACGCACAAAACCCACAACATACTCATTCAATAGCAGCTTATGCATTATTCATGTTCATTAAAACAAACAACAACATAGATTCCCCTAGACCAGAGTCGCATGAAATAAAACAACGGTCAAATTTCAAAATACAGAGAAACATATTCAGAGGTTCAAATATTACAATCATTTTCTTGCCTAAATTTAAGCGTTCATTTTAACGGTTCAACTAGAGGTCATAAGCATAGGCCAGTTGAAATGGAAATCAATTATCTCTTTCGGCAGCAAATTTCCAAAACTAAATGGGAATAAACTTCGAATACATGGCCATTGCACAGCTGCCAAAACATGCCTACTATTGAACTTTTACACCACTGATGAACCTCCATCAGGAAGTTGACACAACTAATTCATAAATTCCTCCAAAACAAACAAACCATCAAACTGAGGCTCAATTGCAACTTTAGGAAAACATCAAAGGCAGTAAAGTAGTTCAAGTCCAGCCTAGCCAGACCATATAAGTCAGATAGGATTTTTTAATGTAAAAGGTTGGTCCTGATCTTCTCATACTACAAACAAGAATGCAACTTAACAACACAACTAGATAGAGTATTCCAGTAATTTTTCCTTTCATAGTAATAGAATTATAAAACTATCAGCTATAAAGGTAAATCTGTTTAAACTTCTTGAGAAGACGTGTTCAATTATGAGAAGACATTAAACTTCTAACCAATAGGGATGGAAAAATTAAAAGTCATCAACTTTACACAAAGCACCTGAAAGGCCAAGACAAGAAGCTACTCATCGTCCTTGTATGGGTACTCTTCGGGAAGTTGCTTTAGAAGTTTCACTTGCAACTCAAATGCATCATCACCTCGAAGCATATCACGAATCCAAGTCACTTCAGTCTTCATTGACACCTAAACATCAAAGATAATTTGAATCATTATAACAAGGGAAGAATGAGAAAAGGGATAAAGAAAGGAAGAAAAATGATAACTACCGCATTCTACTTCTGTTTTTCAAGTAATGAAGGTACATTTAGGTCAGCGCCATACATGCACAATCTCATGCTGGCTCAATTCCAAACTTGTCATACAGATCAGCAAAACTTACTGTCTGCTGCATACAATCATCTATCATGTTGAAGTGAAGACTAACAATGTAATTTTTGTCATATAAACAGCATTTCCATCCATAGCAAGATGCACATAACACCTATCACTTAAAATTAAAGAAAACAAAATCACCAATTGCTAGATAAGTCTTCTCTTTGATTGACGAAATTTCACTATGCTGGCATCCTTAAGCCTTAACATGCAGTTAACACAATCAAGAATTATTATTATATCAATAGAACAGCATCATTAATTGAAAAAATACCGATTCATGCAAATCAAGTAGGGGCTACGGTTTAGGTATATCCATGTATTATACTAATAAAAAAAAGAGAAAATCCTAGAAAAGTGGAGGGAGAAGATGCAAGAGAGTAAAATGGAAAAATCAAAATTGTAATGCCAAGCAATAGCAGAGAAAGACACTCACCATATCTAGTGCCCCTCTGATGACTCCACTTAAAATATTGCAGTAGTATAGGCCTTGACATGTATCAGGAAGCTCAACAAAGTCCACCAGTGGATTGTCCTCCAAAATGATACTGCAACATGTTCCCTCAGCATCCCAGTTGGCAACAGATGCGCTCACCCCTAGGAACATTTTGAAACCCACCTGTATTACAGCTATTTATTGTACAATCAGGTTCAGTCTAATAATTTCAAAAAGAAACCCAAAATGCAATTAGCCATTACTAAAGAATATGCCATGGCCAAAAGTAATTATACATAAGTTAGACAATTGCTGCAACAGCCAAAAAAACAATCTCAACCATTCTAGGACTAATGACCACTTCAATAAATATTAGAAAATGGTCCAAAGCTTCCATCTAGCAAATTGATTTACTTTGGAGGACACTTTTGTAAAATTATATAACTACTTTTAGAAACCGAAGAAGACACCAAAGAGGTAGATAAAAAGAAGTTCTGTAATAGATTAAAGTTACATATGTGCAAAGTAAAGGGAAGCATACATAGCATCTTGTATTGTTATTCATACAAAAAAATATGTTCTTGGTTCTTACAATGCTTCTTCTCAGAAACAGAGATCTCTAAGAATCCTGCAATAAAATGGCATCTCGAAGACAGTATGAGAACTTCGTTTCTCCTCATCACTTTCCAGTTTAACATTAGAATTGCTTCACTTTTTAATTTAATAAGCTGCCTACATCTACTCATTTCCAGATTGCTGTCAAGTCAACAATTGTCATGCTTAATAATCTATTGATGGTTAAAATGGGTTTGTAATAATAATGCCGATGATCAATTCACGATTTCAAATCAACCAACACAATATACATGATTGTGCATCTTTTTCCACAGAAAATGCAGTTGTGAAATTTTTGTAATAATCATACTTCTAATATATAATAAATGGCAACTCCTTTATCATGTAATATAGATATCGAATATCAACGATATCTGATACGAAACAAATCAAACATCACTCTAGCTAACAATTTATGAGTTATATAGACAATAACCATGTCAAAAGCAAAAATATGCATGATTAACCAAAAGAAATGCAATATTCGGATTGGAGAGCTCGTTATTGCTCGAATCCAATTCCTATACATAAGTAGAGAATTATTCCAAAAAAAAAAAAGGACATTGAATCAAATTTCTAACACATGATTGATTCCAAACAATGCCATTTTTCAGATTGAATTAAAACAATAGCAAATCAAACGGCAAACTAACCTTTGCAATAACTTCAGCCGTCTCTCTAAAGTCCACGCATCTAGAGACATTAGATTTGGCTAAAAACTCATCCACCAATCGAATCCCAATATTATAACCCCTACAAGATCAATCAATTGTAACTACTCAAAGAATTAGAGACCAAACAAATTTTAACTAACATTGAATCAATATCAAATAATAATAATTACATACATACATTTGATCGAGCTGTTTGTTAACTTCCTCAACCTCCTCTAAATCGGTAAGCAACTGACGCACAATCGCGCCATAGGTTAATGTAAAAAGCTCCGCATTCTAATTATAATAAAAAAAATCAGCATACAAGATCATCATCATCATCATGAAAAAGCATATTGAACTCTAAAAATCGCGAAAGTCTCGTAGCGTATAGCTTAGCTTACCACGCGTTCGACACTGGCGAAGATCGCATCGCCGGATCGGGGACCAGCAGGAGCCATCTGTATTTGAGAGATCTAAACTGTTAGTCGTTGTTGCTTGCTGTTGTGTGAATTGAACTCACTGATTCACTTGCCGTTGTTTTAATTATTGGGCAGAGTTTTTAAAGCCCAACGTTTATTTTAAGCCAATAATTGGAAGCCCATTATGTGGAATGATTTTAATGTTAGAGGTGAGCACGGTTCGGTTTAGAAATTAAAATTTTTTATTTAATTTAATTCAGAGATCAATTTTTTTTGCATTGAAATTTTCAGTTCAAATTGGTTTGTAGATCGATCCTTTTCCAATTTTAAAAATAAATAAAATTATATAATTCAAATTAAACTATTACACTACAAATCATTTTATAATTTTATTATAAAATTAAATATTTTTATAGTTTTTATAAATTATTATTTTTTACTATAAAATTTTATTAAAAGTTTATAATGCACTCTAATATATCATACAATTATTATATTTTTATTAAAAAATATATAAACAATATATATCAAAAAAATAATAATAACAACATTATAGCTATTAAAAAGATATATTATATTACAATTTTATTATTAAAGGTGAATATAAATTTTTAGCATAAATTATATTATAATATTTTAGAATATTATTTATTAATTTAATATTTATTTTTTTAATTTAAATAATTTGATTGATGAGTAAAGTTTTTTATTTCAAAATAATTAAAATGACATTATTTTAGATTACATGTTAAATTAGAAGGTCCAATATTAATAAATTGAACATAATTATTATAAAAATATTTATAATATATGTATATATGACTCTAATTCGATTAAACTATTGGTTCTAATTTCGGTTCTTCGATTTGGTACAATTTAGAGCAGTTCGGGACGGATTACGTTTCAAGGAATTCAAATACTTTGGACTCATTCCAATAAAAATTTTTGGGACAGTTTGGTTTGTAGAAAGTCAAACTATCAACGGAAATTTTTAATTTTGAAAATTTTTTGATAGGTCGGGTTCTTCAAGACTCATACTTACCCTTATTTAATACTATGTATTATATGATATGTATTATATGATATATATATATATATATATATATATATTGTGTTTTTTACATATTTGCCTAAAAACATATATTGTTAACAAAAATATTCCACTTATTACTATATTTCAAGTGTACCTTTTTTTTTTCCCTTCATACCCCCTCTGTCATTCATGTGAACCTTTATTTCCAAGCTCTTATCCTTCTTCAAAGTAGTGTATTCTCCTTCTCCTTCTTCTTTTCCATTTTTATGATCTATGCTTTCTTAGCCTTAAGTAAAAAACATGAAAGTTCTCTCCTTTTAGATAGATAGCCCTCAGGTAAATTTCCATTTAATTGATACTTTATTTTCCTAAATAAAAGATTACTTGCAGAACAAGGATGTTCAAGTCAATTAGGAAAAAGAGTTCCTCATTAGGAAGAATCCTGGATCAAGAAGGAAAACTCCATAAATAGAAACAAGTTCTACATAGAAGAGGAATCCTATTCCTCTCAGGCTTGCGCATTATATTCCCTATAAATACCCCTTCTCCCTTAACTATTCATTCTATTCTCTTAAGCTCATTGCTCTCTCTCTTTTTAAATTCTCTCTCTAATCTCTCTCAGACTTAAGCATTAAAGGGTTTGTGGGGGAAACCCCACATCTCACCTTGCTTTTTTGATGATTGCTTGACCGTAGGACTCGGAGGTTCCAAAAATCAAGTTATCAAGTGGCATCGTCTGTGGGAAACCTCTTGAGTCAAAAGCCATTATCAGTTACCTAGCTAAAACAAAGTTCACATCATGACATCCAGCCCACCAACTGCACTCAGATCAATCCCCCAGGATCAGCCGCAAATGCTCTCATCAACCCATCCGCCCTTGTCCCTCATATTAACCTATCCGCTCCTATCTTACCTATTGATCCAGCTGTCATTCATCATGCCAGGCCGTCATCTCAAATCCCTCTAAATACACACTTTTCATTTGGAATCACCCAAAGTTGAGTGACCCCAGGCACGAGCTTTCCCTATTATGCTCCTCTGCATTATGTTAACCAACCATTCCTTCAGTGCCCTTCCCAAGTCTTCCAGGAACCTCCATAACAAACACACCAGACCTAAACACAATAACCCAGATGTTCAACTTGCCTCCGGTGAATAGAGAGGCGATGATCCAAAGCATCCAAGCTCAAATGGCTCTCGTGCAACAACAATTAAATGCCCTTATCTAGAATAATAACCCCAGAGCAGATAATGTAGAAAATAATGTGAATTTGCCACCTATAGCCACCCAAAATTTTCATGGACGGGATAAAGAAGCCCGGAGAGATCCGGAAAGGGAATCTAATACAAGCTACCCAGTGTTAGATGACAGATAGCCTAAAAAGTGGAATAAGTAATTCAGAAGGCCCGGACAGGACCAAGAAAGGAAGATGAGTGAGTGCTAGAAGGAACAACGCCTTTTGTGAGCAGAATCAATAAGATGAAAATCCCATCCAAGTTCAAGTTGCCTCAATTGGAGCAGTACGATGGCACTGAAGATCCAGTCAACCATGTGTCATCAGTCAGAACAAACATGATGCTCCAAAATGTTAATGATGGAATTATGTACTGAGTATTCCTTAGCACACTAACTAAAATTGCCCAAAGGTGGTTTCACCAGCTTTCGAAGAATTCTATATCATCTTTTGAAGAGTTGGTTGAGAAGTTCAAGACATGATTTATCACTAATGTTCCTCCTGCCAAAAGCATAAACAATCTCCGGACATGTAGGCAAGATATCAATGAATCATTAAGAAGCTACTTAGATAGATTCAATAAAGTGGCTATGCAAATAGAGAACTTAAGTGACGAAGTAGCTATTGAGGCACTAAAGAACGAAACTCGATTGGGAAAACTTAAAGACAAGATCTTGACAAAAGAGCCACGTACCTTCTCGGAGGCCATGTCCATGACTACTAAACTAATAAAGATGGATGATGACAAAAGGTTACAAAGGGATGACAAAAAACCACCTTTCAAAAAGAATGATAGAACTGATCAAAGAAGGCATCCAGCTCCCCGAAATAATTATAGAAACCTAGTAGAAGGGTTCAAAAGAGAAACTAAGGGATTTACACCCCTAAATGTTTCTAGATCAAAAATCCTCATATGGATTAGAGAAAATGATGTAGGCATAACTCCAACAAGGAAGCTAACCCCTCCAAGAAGAGGAGCACTGAATGGAAATAAGTACTGCCAATATCATCGAGGTTTCAGGCATGAAATATATGGGTGCCGAGATCTCACATAGTTGATTAAACAATTAATCAAAAATGAGAAGTTAGGAAGATTCACAAGAACTCGAGATCCAAGTGACCGAGCTGAGGATTCCCCAGATATGAAGAAAACTCGTACTGAAGTTACTGGAGTTATTAACATGATTGTTGGAGGTGAAACATCGGCCGAGAAAAGGATGAAGAGACCTCGAAGGGAAGAATATCGGGTACCTAAGCAAAGGCCAACCATCACATTTGGATCTAACGATGGAGAGCATATCCAACATCCTCATAATGATGCCTTGGTTGTAAGCGCGTACATCCAAAATTATCTAGTAAAAAGACTTCTGATAGATGAAGGTAGTGCTATCAATGCACTTTCATGGAACACCTACAAAGCCATGGGAGATTCAATCATTGATTTAAAAATAATAAAAAATTCAATCACCAGCTTTTGTGGAGGAACTACCCAACCAGTAGGAGTGGTGGAATTAGAAGTAGAATTCAGAAATCGGGACACCAGAGACATCAAAACAATCAGATCTCTATTCAATATAGTAGATCTTCCACTTATCTACAATGGGATCATCCGATGGCCTATTCTGTATGAAATTGATGCTGCTACAAGCATTAGGAAGTAAACTATGAAACTCCTTTTAAAAGACTGAGTGATCACCATACATGGAGATCAGTCAATGGCTAAACAATGCTATTAAGTAGCATTCCCGTTGGAAGCATTAGAAGCATAAAAGCAGGGAGCAAGCCTAGAATCTATTGATCAGGTCCAGACTCTACAGATAGCTGAAGGAAAGACAGTTAGAATCGGTGGTGAACTTGATGAGCACATCAGTAAAGAGACTGGTAAGGTTATACACGAGCATTCAAACAACTTCACCTTATAAGCATCCGAGATTGTGAGAGTATATCCTTGGATCGCATCTCACAGCCTGAATGTTAACTCGGAAGCCAAACCAGTGGTTCAAAAAAAGAGGAAGTTCACCTACGAAAGATAGAAGGTGATCACTGAGGAGGCCAAAAAGTTATTAGATGCCGAATTTATCAGAGAAGTTAAACATCCAGAGTGGGTAGCTAATGTGGTATTGGTCAAGAAAGCTAATGGGAAGTACAGAATGTGTGTCGACTACACAGATTTAAATAAGGCATGTCCTAAAGACAACTACCCCTTACCAACGATTGATCAGTTAGTAGATTCAATAGCCTACCACAGCTTATATAACTTTATTGATGTCACCCAAGGATACCACCAGATCCCAATGAAAGAGGAAGACTAAGAGAAAACATCCTTCATTACACATGAGGGTCTTTATTACTACAGAGTCATGCCTTTTGGACTAAAAAATGCTAGAGCAATATATCAAAGGTTGATAAATCACGTCTTCCAAAGTCAAATTGGGAAGAATATGGAGGTATATGTAGATGACATTATCGTCAAGAGCCAGAACGCAAAAAAACATGCTAAGGATCTTAAACAAATCCTCGATACTCTTGATCAGTACCGAATCAAACTTAACCCATATAAATACATCTTTAGAGTAAAAGCTAGAAAGTTCTTGGGCTTTATGATTTCATACAGAGGGATAGAGACAAATCCAAAAAAGATGGACGTTATTCTGAAGATGAAAACTCCTAAGACACTGAATGAACTTCAAAAGCTTAATGGCAGGATCACAGCTCTTGGAAGGTTTATATCATGTTCGGCTAAAAAATGTATACCCCTATTTTGAGCTCTAAAAAACTCCAAATGATTTGAGTGGAATGAGGAATGTCAGGCTGCGTTTGAAGAAATTAAAAAGTTTTTATCATCACCCCCTTTACTCAATAGACCAATCCATTGCCATAGTATTGGTTCAAGAAGAAGGAAGCCAGCAAAACCTAATTTACTATGTCAGCAAAATCCTCAAAGGCTCGGAGGTCCGGTATCCTAAACTAGACAAACTCGCCAAGCTCATCTAATCATAGTTAGGACCAACTTCCCCTTATAGAAAATCCTTCAGAGACCCGAACCATCAGGAAGATTGGTCTAGTGGTTTGTTCAGCTAAGTGAGTTCGATATTAGTTACAAGCCTCGTCGCCAGATAAAAGCTCAGGCACTAGCAAACTTCATTTAGGATGTGGCGGAATGGATGAAGCTAATCATTGAATACTTAAACCATGGTGCCTTACCTCAAGACAAACTTAAAGCTTGGAAGCTGAGACTCAAAGCTGCACATTACTCCATACGTAAAAGGGAACTTTACAAAAGATCTTTGTCTCACCCATAGTCAAAATGTGTTTCTCCAGAAGATGGCAATTATGTGTTCAGATAAATCCATGAAGGAATATGTGGAGCTCATGAAGCCCAGAGCTCGCTAGTCAAAAAGGCATTACTCCAAGGATACTATTGGCCAACTATATCCCAAGATGCGTAACAACTTATCCCAAGATGCACAATAACTTGTCCAAAAGTGTTCCAAATGTCAACAATTTGCTCAGCTGAATCACAAATATCTATAATCCAGCATCTCATTGGAAGCCCATGGCCCTTCGTTGTTTGGGGGATGGATATTCTGGGACCCTTCCCAGTCTCAACATCACAAAAGAAATTCTTAATCGTAGCTATTGACCATTTTACCAAGTGGGTAGAAGTTGAAGCAGTTCCAACCATTACAGAGGCTCGGATACAACACTTCTTTTGGAAGGAAATCATTTACAGGTTTGAAATACCGCATACTCTAATCACAGATAATGGAAAGCAGTTCAACAATGACAAATTTAAATCATTCTGCTCAGAGTTGGGCATCAAGCTCAGGTTCACCTCTGTAGCTCATCTCCAGACAAATGGTCAGATGGAAGTTACCAACAGAATCATCATGCAAGGATTGAAGAATAGGCTGGATGAAAAGAAAAGGAGCTGGGTTGAAGAGCTCAATAATGTTATTTGGTCATACAGAACAGCACCTAGGAATTCAACTGGAGAAACACCCTTCAGACTAACCTACGGAATGGATGTGGTGATCCTTGTAGAGATCGGGTCATTAAGCTACAGGGTAACAGGAGAATTGGACCTGGAGGTCAATAACATTAATGCTCAAATATGTCTAGACTTATTAGAAGAAAGAAGAGAACGAACATCCATTATCTCAAAAGCTCAGAAATTAAGAGCCATTGGATATCACAATAAATATGTCTAGCCAAAGCAGTTCAAAGTCGGAGACCTAGTGTTAGAAGGGTAGATATCAGCAAAGGCAATTTTGGAACAAGCAAACTCGGACCCAATTGGGAAGGCCCTTATCAAATTATAAGAAAACTACTAAGGGTGCATACAAAATATAAAATTTACAGGGTAGAGAATTGCCCATATATTGGAACTCAGACAGTCTGAGGAAATATTACCAATAGAGAAATTGTACTTAAATAAAGAAACAGAAAATAAAAGTTCTCTTTCCATTCATTTTCAAAGCAATTCTACATTCAAAAAAAAAAGGAGAAAGAAATTATTCAACATTCACATCAGCCCCGGATTCTAGGGGCTGTTTGACATCATCAGGCATTGAGCTAGGTTCCTCAGAAGGTTGATTTTTATTTGTTTCAACAGCAGTAGATGATTGCTTTCTAACAACTTCAGGCTCAGTTGGTTGCTTAGAAGTAGCCCCCTTAGTAGTAGTAACTTTCTTTCCAGCAGCCTTTAGGTCTTTTTGTTGCTTCAAAGCAGACTAATTTACAACTTCTACCTCAGAAGTCAGCCTGGCCAGATCATTAGGCGTGATCTTCTCCAGTTCAGAGAAGTCCAGATCTCCGTGCTAAGCAAGCAGTATCCTCATGGACTCAGATTTGTAAGATTTGAGAAATCCAATAACCATGTCCCGGTAAGACTTCAAATCTGCTTTCGGGCATCTTTCTCCTTAACCAGACTCTTCTTTAGAGTATCCAAGTTGTCATCCTGCTCTTTAATTCTTTTGGTCAGCTGGGCCTGGGTATGCTCGAGATCTTCAATCCTTTTTTGGCAAGACTCAACTTCAGACTTTCCCTTCGCATGTTCCTTCACTGCGATCTCTAGAGCACGCTTCGCTACATCGAGCTTCTTCTCATATTCTAGCTCGATAGCACTCAATTTTTCTTCCTTCAAGCTATTTTAACACTTTAGGAAGTATTAGTTATCCTTCCACAGTAATAACCCTTGTACCAGCTTGGAAAAGAAAACATCAAGACTCAGAAAACTTAAAAATAAAATGTAAATGTAAAGTTCAGACAGATACCTCCAGTGTCTGTAAAATCAAAGCGTTGGGCAGCTCATCCTTCCCCAGATCCATCCACCTTTATATATCCTTCTGCAGAGGTAAGGACTCAATATATTGGTCTCAAACTTGAGCATTTTGAATGCTCGGAGGATTCATCTTTTAGAGGACAAATTTCCTCATGTTCGGACATCCAGGGAGCCGCGGGCATTTGATGAATAACCTGCTCCCCTCCATCAACTCCTCTTCATCCAAATCTGGCTCTCGAGTGCTCTTTCTCGGAACATCATAGGTTTCAGTAGCCACCACCTGCACTAGAGGCGTTGCCAGATCCTTAGTAGACATTGTAGGCAGATTAAATTGAACCTCAGGATCACCCTCCTCCTAGGTCAAGTCTATGATGTCCAAATTTAACCTGAGCGACTCTAAAAGCTCGTCGTCTGCAATGTCTATTCCCTCTGCAAAAGTGAAATAATCAGCCATCTACAAAATGAAATGAAACAATGAAGTCAAAATATACCTTCAGAAGCTCGGGGATCAACAACTATAGTTCTATCTCTAGAATAAACTTATCAAATATATCGAGAAGAGTAATTCTCGACAGACGTGCCCTTAGTCATGCTTTCTTCGTGCAAGCGACGCACCAACTGCTTGTCTTCCTTAGGTAAACTGGGCAGGTGCCTCACTTTATGGCATTTATCTACTCACATTCGCCAGATGTTAATAAAATCTGAGGGATGTTCAATTACAAAAAATTTGTGCCTCCAAGACTTCTGCAAATCTGGAAGCTTGACAAAAATACTATTATTCGGAGTAGCTGACAATGATAAAGTCAGTTCCCCCTTCTTCTTATTTAAACTATGCATGAACCAAAACATCTTTAAGTTCAGTTCCCTATTCTCTCTATGTGCAAGCTCTATGTACCCTGTTAATATCCTATAGTTATTCGAATGAAGTTGCCCAGGTGCAATATTATACCTATTCAAAAAAACTTTCACAAATGGATCTATAGGAAATCGCATATCACCTTCTAACTGGTCTACATACACTACTATCCTCACTATATCTGTAGAAGGCTCATGAGCCCTAAACCTACTCTTAATAGTATGCAACAAGAAGTCATTTGGAATATCATATCTTCGCCTATACCACACTAACATGTTATCATCTACTCTGGATTCAAAAATATTTGACTTCACTTGTTCCCGCGGAGCCATCATAAAGTAAGAAGAAGAAGACAACAATACTAATGAGAATAGAAGAGGGTTCACCTGACAAATTAAGGAATCCTAGCAGTAAATTGTAGTAAGAGGCAAGCGAGCAGAAAATAGAGAAAGAAGCAAAATGAATAAAGAGACGCAGTGAGAGCTTCTCTCTGCAACAAACTAGGCTATTTATAAAGCCAAAGAAGAATCCAGAAGGACATCAAACACCCTTAGGGTGGAGTACCAAAAAGACATCTCTTAAGGGTAAATTGGCCAATACATATCTGCCATAAACACTCATTATCAGCACAGTTATCAATACAGCTGTCTTTTCAAATGACACGATTCTTTAGTGGCATGGCGTACTGAAACGTCTCGTCTTCTGACAAAACGAACAGACAAAGCAGTTACACAAATTCAAAATTTAAAAAGCATATCAAAAGGCATGAAACTTACAAATCATGCATCTTGCTGCCAGCTCTCCCAGATCTCGGGTCGCTATATTGCACCGAGCATCTCAAAAGCCACTTATATATGGAAACTCGCATCCTCGGCTCGCTACATTGCATTGAGCACCTCAAAGTCGAGTATATATGGAAACTCGCATCCTTGGGTCGCTACATTGCACCGAGCGATCACACAAAGTCTAGTATATATAGAAACTAGCACCCTCATGTCGCTCTCCAGCACTAGCTGGTCCCATTCTGCGTGTTGCAACAACATTGGTGGGTTAATCCCTCGGAACGTGTATTAATGCCGAGCATCTGTATAAGTCCAGCTGGCATCTCTTTATTTCACTCAGACATCAAAACTTTGAAGACTCGGTATCGAGCATCTCAACCAATAGTGATTGAGGTTGGCCACCTCAGCTCACCTTTCGGCATCAACATACGACCTTCAGTTTCTTCTTCCGAACTACTCCACGTCATCATCACCACAAATAATGAACTTTAGAAATCTCGAACATAAATATCCGACTAGACTTGCGGGGGGGACTCTTGATACCCCTCAGGTAAATTCTCATTTAATGGATACTTTATTTTCCTAAATAAAAGATTACTTGCAAAACAAGGATATCCAAGTCAATTAGGAAAAGGAGTTCCTCATTAAGAAGAATCCCGGATCAATAAGGAAAACTCCCTAAATAAGAACAAGTCATACATAGAAGAGGAATCCTATTCCTCTCAGGTTTGAGCATTATATTCCCTATAAATACGCCTCACTTCTCCCTTAACTATTCATTATATTCTTTTAAGCTCATTGCTCTCTCTCTTTAAATTCTCTCTCTAATCTCTCTCTGACTTAAGCATCGGAGGGTTTGTGGGGGAAACCCCACATCTTACCTTACTTCTTTGTTGATTGCTTGACCGTAAGACTCAGAGATTCCGAAAATCAAGTTATCACAAATTAAGAGATCTCTCAATTTCAATCCCTAATTTAAGATACATGGTTATGTTTAAATTTCTTCTTCTTCTTCTGTTGTTAACATCTTTTAATTGAGGTCTCAATCTCTTATAACAAGTCTTGAATGTTGATTTTTTTTTCTATTTCCATAGGCTTTAATTGAATCACCATAAAGCATTCTAATTTTGTATATCTCTCACTTGTATTTCATCTAATTTTGTTGGTTTTGTATAATTGTAGTAGAGAAGGTCAAACAATTTTTTTTCCTTGACAATTTCTTCAAGATTCGTTAACATGGTGAATTATTTGCTTGTTTCTTATTTAGATATTTTTCATGTGTTTTCTCAAAATCAAGTAATGAGAAAAAACTGCAACAATATGATGGATTTGTTCCATGATTCATGGTATTTAAATCTTTGATGATTGATCGATTGATTTATCTCTAGTGTTTTTCTTTTCAATGATGTTTGGATTTGATGAAACTATAATGCATAATGTGAGTTATGCCTTCACCTTCACCATTATAGAAAGACAAAAGCTGAGACATCCTTTTCCATTAATCAATAATAGAAAGTATTAGAAATACTTAATTTTGATCTATGTGAAGATCTTTTACTATATTTATCTGTCTACTGTTTTTTTATTTTCTAAGTTAAAATAAGCATAGAAAAAATATTATGTTCATTTTTTTTTATTTTAGCTAAAAATGGATATCTAATTAATAGACATAAGCTAACCAAAGTTCAAGTAAATTAAAATATTTAGCAAAAATTTGACTAAGTTAATTAAATTATGTGTCAAGAAAAAATGTTAAAGAATAAATAATTAAAAGAAGAAAATTATTAAGAAAAATCGACCAAATCAATAAGATTTTCTTTTCTTTTTTTACTATTAATTTAAATATTGAACTACAATACGAGACAATGTATTATGTACAATGCAGTTGCCATGTTGTAAGCTTTTTTTTTTTTTGGTCAATTGTTGTAAGCTTATTTATATGTAACACTGACATGTAAAACCCATCTTCCTATTCTAGAGCTGTAGAGGTTTTGGATCTTAAAGTTTATGGTACGGTTAATACTAGGGTAAGTTTTACGGTAAACCAGTTGATTTCGTTACAAAACTAATTTGAACAACAGATTAGCACAGAGAATTACTAGAATTCTAGTTGTTATTACAATGAAAGTAACATTAAAATAATCTAATATAATTGTTTTCTTTATCTAAACAGAAATGAGAATATGTTTCATGAAACTTTTTTTTTATTAACAATAGAGACTTCCATAAATCAAGAAAGGAAGTACAAATCCTCTTGGATAGCCATCAGAGACACATGGAGAAAAGGAATCATACAAGATTACATTTGAATTACTAGACCTAGCTCAACAAGCTATGTTATGAGCAACTTTATTACCTATTCTAGCAACAAAACTATATTTAACTACAGAAAAATCTAACTGAAGCTGAGAAATCCCATTAAGAATGAACGAAAGAGGGGCCATAACCTTGGAAGGATCGTGCAACATATTAATGACTTCAAGAGCATCACTCTCAATATGCACCGAACCAACTCCTACAGATTTAGCCATAGACAGACCAAAATGAACAGCAGCTGTCTTAGCATCCATGAAATTCCATAATCCTATCAGACGACGACCAACAGAAAAATTCATAGCTCCTTCAGCGTCACTGATGACACACCCGATCCCTGCCACACTTGTCGAAGTGCAAACACTCGCATCCACATTAACCTTGCGAAAAGAAGGATTAAGAGGAACCCACTTCCTAGGATGGCATCTCTGAGAACCCAACTTATGTTGTTTCAAAGACCGAAAAGATTGCAGAAGACTCGTCGCCTTCTCCACAACAGCAATAGCTGAGAAATCAGAGCTTCTATGCAGTTTTGCATTTTTGGAATTCCATAAATTCCATAACACCATCAAAAGAATCTCTAACTGCATCTGATTAAAATTTTCAATTGCAAACCAAAACCAATTCTTTAAAGTAAGAGCATGAGGGAAATCCACCTTCATACTACTGCGAACATGATACCAAACCTGACAGGCATAAAGACATGAAACAAAAACATGAAGCGTTGTCTCATCATCACCATAAAATAAACAAGGACTGTGCACCTAAATTCCTCTTGACTGCAACACTTTTTGAACTGGAAGAAAGTTATTAAGAGCTCGCCATAAGAAAACCTTCACTTTTGGTGGAACTTGAAGATTCCAGATTTTTTGCCATGGAAAATTTGAAGAAGAACCAGGTAGGTTGGCACCATACCTCAAACCAAAAGCTGCATGATAGGCACTTTTAACTATGAAGGCACCTCTCTTTTCCAAAGACCGAAAGTGTAAGTCACCTGGCAAATTTGGATCAATGGGAATGCTTAAGATACATT
>CATIWM010266406.1:0-19089 GCA_949671775.1 Mallotus repandus
ATGGCTCCTTCTTTAGGGATGCCGAGGACTTCTGATAAGAAGTCCTCAGTTAAAGTAAAAGAACGACCTCTCACTTTAGAAGAAAGCTGACCCGTATTAAGGTTCACAGAGAGATTAGCGTAAAATCGCCTAACTAATTCAGAATAAACAGGAGTATTATCAGTTAACAGGCCCCGCCATCCTTGAAAATCGAAAAGGTCCAAGATACCTTCTCTTTCGTACTCTTCAATGTCCTGAATGACTCTAGGGATGATGATATTTTTAGTTTGGAGTCTATAGTACCTATCTTTTGCTGCAAAATTAGACAAGTCCGGGTCTTCCACAGGCTGATCACTCGCTAACTCGGGGAAATGCATGACTTGTTTGGTAGTAGTATTGGGATGCTGAGCGGGTACACTGCTAGATTGCCCAACCTCAAAAGAATGTGTGGCTGGATTAGTAAGGTTCGAAGTTGGAGGGATTTGGCCAAGTAATCTAGAGAAATTGGTAGCAGGGTTGGCAAGGTCTATATTTGGGATAGTTGTACTTGTTCGGTCCATGAGATCAAAAAAATCTGTGATTTGGTCAGCAATATCTAGGGTTGAGGGAGGAGTGCCATGTTCTAACAATGTGGAAAAAATTGAGGCATCTCCACTAGTATCATGGTTTGAACTAATTTGGCCTACCTCAAAAAGATTTGGATCGGAATTAAAAGATTTCGAATTTGGAGTATGAACACTATATTTTGGAAAAGGAATATTTGTTTGCATTATTGAATTGACACAATTTAGATTCGAGAAAGAACTGCTGGTTTGACCAAATAACTCTGAAAAATTTGAGACTTGCTGATTGAAATTCATGATCGCGATGATAAAGTGATAAAGATATGAGTAATAAGATATCTAGAGAGTTGATAAAGAATCTTGCATGTGGAGTGATTCTTTGTTTGTGGATTTGAAGGGATTTTATAGATGACAAGATCAATGCTAAGGGTAGTGTGGATATTTCACCATTGTAATGGTGTATAGTTAGTCATTTTAGAAATTATATCTATATATTTATAATTTTACTGTCGGTAAAGTTATTTCAAATCCTGAAATAATATCAATAAAAATCATTTGATTAATCTAGCAAACTATAAAGTTATCGATTTTTAAAATTATTGGTATAATTAACTATAAAATCATTTTTTACTTTAGCTATTAGTGATCAAAAAAATTTGCATTGAAGGCTCTACATGGTTTTAAGACTAAGTTTCTTAGCTTCCTTTTGCTTTTTCAATTTAACATTTGATAGCTTTGTCGTGGAATTCAATCCACCGAGGATCAAAGTAATGATTTTTTTTTCACTTTTTGGGCATTTTATTTTTTGATAAAAAATCTTTAAGGAATAGTAGCATTTTGTCAATTGGAAAATATTATGGGATCTAATAGCCACACAATAGTTTGATGCTACTAGTAAAATATTACCCAAATGCTCCTAAATTATTTTAATAATTTCAAAAATAATTAATTAACTATAAATTATAAATTTTTAAATCATGACACGACAGATCATTAATTTCTTTAGACTTTACATTTTGTATAAATTTAATTAATTGTCCGATTAAACTTGATACCCATAAATTATTATATAACTTTTTATATATTATAAAGTAAATAAGGGAAAAAAATATAATTTATCAAATAGTAATATTTGTTTTTGGACATGAAAGTAACCAAGTGACATCATCATTGCTAATGATTATTAGCAATTGGTATGATTATTTTTTGTCGCTATACGGTACTACTGATGATGAGGTATTAATCATTGGTCTCTAACTGTCCCGTGCTGATTTTTTTGTTCATCAGCCAAGAAAAAGTATTATTAGCGACAAAAATATGTTCTAGTGGACATGAAAAATTTTCATCGCTAAAAAGTAAAACTGAAATTTTAAAAACAACTGTTTATGTGGATATGGAACGAGGTGTTTGTTACTGTGACAATATATTGGTTAAAAAGAATTATATTTTTCTATGGATTTTTTTACAAAATGTATAAAAAATTATATATATTTATATAAACTAGTAAACTGATGTTTTCATACCAAATATTCATTAGTATATTGAAATAACTTTTTTTTTTTGTGAAATTCAGTAATATTAGGACGCAAAATACCAAAGTCTGGGGGATTAACCCATTCCTTAAGATCAAATAAAGAACAGACAACTCTTGCACTCAGATGAGCCACCTCATTCGGTTATCTATAAACAAAACTAACTACCATTTGATATAAAAGATATCTATAGGTTAGGAGTTTAATTTAATTTTTTTGCAACCTTTTGTATATTTATAAAATGACCGTGGTTTCAAATCATTCCAGCTAATTCATCTCTTAAAATACTGACTTCATCTTGAGAGTAGAATTTATCTACAACTTAGGTCATTTTCCAATCTACCACTTCTATATATCTTCCCTTTTTTTTTTTTTATCTTTCTCTTATTTAAACTAATTCCTCCATAAATTGCCAAAATCATTTTAAAAATTCAATTAATAACCTGCATAAAACAAATTTTGGTTTATTATAAATAAAAATTATAAAGCAAAAATGATAACAAATTAATCTTAGCCTTTGCGTTCTGATTTTAAGGGGAAAAAAAAAAAGAAAGCTTTGCACAATAAATTGTGAATTTCACATTGCATGCAATCAAATTTTTTTCTGCAACATAGAATTTCACGGCTATAACTTTATATCGTACTAGTGTATAATGCATGCTGAACATGCATGATTTATTTATTTATTTATCACATGTTGTCACCAATTCATTTTCTTTGGTTATGGTGGAGCTCTAAGTATATAAATATATGGTAACTGGCATTGTTTTAACGACTCTTTGCCCATTTGTATTGAACTGATTAATGTATTATGTGTCTTCCTCCAATCATAAGGTGATGATGCACTATACCATAATGCTGCAGTGATTTTTTTATGTTATGGTATATATCCCGGTAATTATAAAGATTTTAACTATTTTGAACTAATTGAACTGATAAGAGAGGTAATTAAACTCTTTGAACACCTGTTTAATTTCTCTCATTAATTTTTTTTAAAATTGAGAAGAGGAAAAAAGTTATATATATATAGTGGAGATTTCTTGCACTCCATTTTTGTTTTTTAGAATTGTAAATTACATAATTATCAATTTTTATTATTTTATTAATTATAATTACTAAACTACCATTTTTTTTTCATTTTTCTTTCAAATTCATTGTTTGATATTTAACATTTAAAAACTACTTGTAATTGAGTTTTTTTTTTTTGGTGTTAATAAGATTTAATATATAGTCGGTTATTTTTTTATAAGTACTCTTTAACTTTTAAGTTAACCTGATTATAAAATTTGCAATAATTATAGTAAATAACATATCTTTTATTTTTCATGAAGAGGTTTTTTTAAATAGCATATGCAAATAATTTTATTTTTTATTTTTATCATCATTTTTTAAAAAATAATTTAAAATCAAATTATGTGATTAAAAAATTATTATAAAAATTCAATAATAATTCATCATATAAAAAGTATTCATAAATTCAATGAATAGAGCTAAAATCAATTTACATGTAATTTAGATCAAATATATCCCAACAGATACTCTAATTAAATTGTACGATAAAAAGTCTATTTGATAAAAAAATATAGTACTTACTTTTCTATTATTAATATGTTATAACACTTGTCTTAAAAATTAAAATTACCATAATTTTTTATATGATGAATTTTCATTAAATTTCTATAATATATGTTTTTAATCATGTAATTTAATTTTTATATTATTCAAAAAAAATTATGATAAGAAAAATAAAAATAAAATAATGTGCATATGATATTAAAAAATAATAAACTTAAAAATTAAAAAATTATTCATAAAAAGTAAAAAAAAAAAATTTTTTTTTATAATTGGTACAAGTTTTATAATTGTCTAAACAAATTAAAAGGTAAAAAAATGCTTATAAATAAATAATTGCTATGCTAAGTTTTTTCATGCAAAAAAAATGATGTAAATTCAAGCACAAATAGTTTTATAATTTTAAACATTAAATAGTAACTTCAGATAAAAAATTAAAACGAATATAGTTTAAGAATAATAATTAATGAAAAATAAACATTCTAAATAAAGATAATTATATATGTAATTTGAAATTTCAAAAAGTAAAAGGAGTGCATAACCAACATTTGTTGGTCCAAGTGGCAAGAAGTTTAAATTCTCTTAAGTAAGGTTTCAGGTTGGAGTTGTATACATGGAGAAAACAAATGTTGGGAGAGTTTTGTTCTCTTTATGAGTCCATCCGGCTTGACTCTGAAATAATTGGAGTTCTTATAACTATTGGATACGTATATAAATAGGTGGAATGCAAAAATCCTTATATATGGAGAAAATAAATGTTGAAAGAGTTTTGCTCTCTTTGTGAGTCCACATAGTTCGATTCTAGAATAATTGAAGTTTTTATGACAATCAAATATGTATATATAAATAGATGGAGTGCAAAAATCATCACCCCTATATATATATATATATATATATATGGAAACATTATTAATTAATGTTTCATTCAAAATGTGGTCCAATAAAATTTATTTCCCCATATATAGGGTGCAAATATAATTGGTCGGTCCATATAGTTTTGCAGGATTCTATGTTTATTGCTGACGTACACTTTCAGAATGCATCTCCTATATTTGTTAAATTATTTGTCTCTTTAGAAGTAAATGTTATTTCTTGTTTTTGGTGATTAAGTAAATGTGGTTTCTGAGTTTTGTACATTGAAAATTATATGTGCATGCCTGTCTGCTAAATAGTTGACAGCACTTCAGTTCCAAAAGAAATAAAAAAGACAAAAACTAATTTACTGCATTTCAAAAAAAAAGTTACTAACAACGACAAAACTTCTTTAAAGAAGTTGATGAGTTTGATACCCCGAATTTATCTCACAAGAGTGATAGCAATTTTAAATGCACCAAAGGCATAAATGCAATTGTGGACACATTCACCTAAGTCCATTAAATCTTATGATAAAAAGGAAAGGAAATAAAGGTCCAACTAAACATTGTCATTCCTTTTCCAAACCAGCAAAAGAAAAAAAAAAAAAAAAAAGCAATCCACAAGCATATAATTAATGGTTGAGTTGAGGCCCTATTAATTATTTAAAGGATGTCTGTTGTATATCCTCATAATTCGTGTTATATATATATATATATAAAAGAAGAACATATAAAATTATGAAAAAATTTTATTTATTATTATATAAAAATTAGATAATTTAGTTATTTATTAATTAAAATTAAATTAAATTAATTAAAATTTTTTATATAAAATTTTATTTTTAATTAAAAATATATTTCTTATTTTAATTAGGTTAACTTTAACTTTTATTTAATTAAAATTTTCTATATAAAAATTTATTTTTAATTGAAAGTATATTTTCTATTTTAATTAGGCTAACTTTAGATTTTATTTTATTTAAATTTAATTTAAATGTAATTAAAATTGATAATTTTTTTCACAGCTTATACCCTATGTGAGGCAGGGTAGGTTGGTTACACTCTTTCAGGTCAATTGAGTTTCTTATCATCAAAATGGACTGCAATTGAGATTAGAGACATCATAAAATCTTATCTAAAGTTTGTTTATTTAATTTTTTTTGTCTTATATCTAATGAGAATTTAAATTAAAGCTAATTTAATTGAAAGTATATTTCTTATTCTAATTAGGTTAATTTATATTTAATATTATAGTTAATACGATTGGAATTATGATTTGTTTAAAATTCTAATTCTAATTATAACATGAAAAAAAATTATATAAAGGCTTTGTTTCAATGTAATTTTTGCACGCTATTTTTTGCTTCTACTTGTTTCCCATTGCGTTGAAACGCTATTTCAAATATATTCTTGCATTGTAGTTTTTGTTTTTTTTTTATTTATTTATTTTCACTCCATCAAGAATTTGATCAACATGTCCACCACTAGTAATAGTGGGAAAAGTAATTTACCATCAAAGTGATGCTCATTCGTATGTTTTTGGTTAATGTCTCTCAAAATCATCAATTAAAAAATTAATTTTAATTGATGTTAAGGTAATACTTTTCAAAATATGTTACTTTTATTTTTTTGTGTTGAAATTTGAGAATTTAACTAATATAATTATATATTTATTTTTTAGGGAATCAAAATTACTACTTTAATATGAAGCAATACATTTGAAAAGTTTGAAAATTGTTTTAAAATAGGAAAAACTTATACTATTCGTAATGGTTTAGTTAAAAAAATAATTTCTCTTTTCTCAATATTCATGATAAATTTAAAATTAATTTTAATTTAAATACAATAGTCACAGAGCATAAAATAAAGATATCTCCACATATTTTATCTTATAATTTTAGCTCCTCTAGTGATATTGAACAAAGTGCTATTGAAGGAAGTGAAGAAATAGAAGAAAAAAAATATTATATGATATGGTCTTCTCAGTTAATATTGTAATTGTAATATTTTATATTATGATATACATTTAAGGATTTATTTTATTTATATTATATATATTCTTTTGCAAATATTTTAGGTATTGTGATTCATATTAACCTAATTTTTAAAACAAAGAATAGTGGTCGGAGAAGAAGTGCTACAATCATTAATGATAAGTGATTATTTTTTAAATTTTTTTAATTATACTGTCCTTTAATTTAATTATATTTTTTAATTATATATATATATATATATAGAACACTTTTATTATTTTTAGAACTTTTATTTAATTAAATACTACTACTACTACCACTAATATTAGAGTATATGTTTAATAATTTATTTACTATCACGAGTCTAAAAAAATTTTTATTCACGTGCGATGCACGTGGTTGTTTACTAGTATATATATATATATATATATATATATATATATATATATTGAAATACCAGTATTTAAATTTTATTAGATTTTAATTTATTCAATTGAATTTGGATAATGTTAAAAAAAATTTAACAATTAATTTAACGCGACTACATATGACTTAAATTCAAGGCGTCATTTAATTAAGAATATGAAACAGTTGTTATTTGTTGGTACCAGTATATTTGTCAACTTACCGGTTCAACTCGAACTCAAACCCCCTGCCAACATATGCCAACCATTGTTAATTTCATGTTATTTATTTATTTTATGGTATGTGCATGCATTTGAATTAAAATTTTTGGAGTATATGGCTAATATTTATTGATAATTCTAATTTGATTTTTTTCTAATAATTTAATATTTGTAAAATAGAACCAGTGAGTTGAGTCGGCTCCTGGGATACCTACTCCAACGGATAAGTTTTGTATTTTTCAGTGAGAATAGAGAGTTGTATCAGTAATAAAGATTTGATTTTGTTTACTTGGTTATCTTACTCTATTTACGATCATGTTTAGCTGTTAGAGCTTATTTTTAATTCGGCCATGTAATCTTTTTCCACCGGAGAATATTTGATATTACTCGTATGATTTTATTTGTTTACCTTTTGCTAGTGATTTATTTGTTCAAGTTGGAACTAATCCAGTTGGATTTATTCATCAACTGTGAGCGTTAAGGTTGAATACATATAATAAATTAGATTTTTCACAGTGCAAATTGCTAATGGGTTTGGATGGTTTACAATTATTATTTTATGGAAATCACAATCAACACTTCACACGTCCCGCTAGTGAAAGAGCAATCAAATAATAACTTCTCTCTAAGAGTATTTTGAAATATAAAGTTTGATTTTTACCGTCATCGATTTAAAAGAGATGACTGCTCCCCGTTATACAATCCATCAAAATTTTGGTCGTATGACCTCTCTATTAAAAAACAAACACATCACAAATTCCAATATGAATAACATATCACATTCTGTAAGAAATTATCAAATTACTCATATACTTTTTTATATGACTTTTAAAAATATAACTTGACTTTCTTTGTTTCCTTTTACCTCTCTAAAGTCTTCTTTTCTACTGTTACACCCTTTTATTCTACTTCGTTCCCAAGATCAATTTCTGGCTTTTTTTTGCCAAAAATTAGTTCTCTTCTTTTGGCTTTTGCTGTTTTTCTTCTTATGTCATAAAATATATAGTAGTTTAACTAGATCTAGGGTTCAACTCCCTTTTTGCTAAACTCTTGGGATACTTTTGCTCTTCATTTGTGAGGATTTTTTGGGTTTGAAAAGGGAATGTTTCAGTGCATACCTTGTAGAAGAAGAGGACAATTTTTTTCTTGTGGGAACTCTTGATGTGGTTTATCCATTCTTCGTGACTTTTTTCAAAATCTGCAAAATGGGTTGTGCCATACCCATTATTTCGTAGAGGATGTCGGAGTTCTTTTCCGGTCTTCCATTCGGAGCTAAGCTCTTCCAGACCAAGATTTGGTTTTATATTTAGCCAAATTACAAATCCTCTTGATGCGGCACCGAGGTGCCGGTGTGTTTATGGCTAAGTTTATTTTTCTTTATAATGTTTTCTGTTTGGTTTTTGTGATGCAATAATGCAGCAAAAAATAAAACTTTTAACCACAAAAATTCATAACCCGGATCCATGTAATTCAAATTAGATCGATTGAGAGGGTTTTCAAAAACTCACCAAGACGATTCCTAGGCAAGAACGTTGGAAGGAAGAGAGGGGATTCACACCGGTGCAACCATACCTCGAGCTTTACGTATTTCCTTTGTCGGATTGACACATCACCAAAAGGTCACGCTTTCTAAAGTATCCACACGAATAAGGTAATCTAAAGCGATGTTAGTGTGCTACCCCCTTTGTTGTCTCACAACACTTTTCTCTACATATGTTTTTCTCACAAGAAGTAGTAGAGGAAGAAGGAGAATGTGGTTTAACCTAAACCCTAGAGAATGAGATGTTTATATATACATCATATTTAGGGTTTCTCTTACCAAAATAATATTGGTAAGATTAGACTTTCTTTTCTTCTTTGATTCTAATTCTAAATTAGAATCCTTTCCTATTTATTTATTAGATAACTCTTACCTTAAATAAATTAGGAAATAAATAAATATATATATATATATATTTATTTATTTAATCTTTTATAGAGATAATTATTGGGCTAATTAACCCAAGTTTGCTTTGGGCTTTCTTTAAGTGTGTGACCCTGTAGGTTCACACAACGTTGGGACTGGGCCTAAAATTCTCATTTTAGCCCACAAGTCATAATTGGTCTCTAGCAAGACATTATCACTACCCAAGTTATATGAAGGTCGATAATCTGGCATAACCTAATGCACAGATTGTACTATAGTCCTTTTCTCACATGGTATCCTGATTGAACATAAACATCTTTATATTGTTCAATCATATTCTTTCTCGATCCTAAGTAGATTGATACTGATAACTTTTTATCTGATATTGATAACTCTTTATCAATTCATTCTAGCATGGCCATGCATTTCTTTTCAATCTAACTCATTGAGGGGCCCACAGATATCTTCTCAAAATAACTGAGGGACAAATTCCATCTTAATCACTCACATTCCTCACATAATTTATTCCATATCCAATCACAACATGTTTTACCATCTGGTTAAAGATGACGTAGGGATGTGTCAAAATACAGAACTTATCATGCAGAAAACCATGGAGATCTCAGGTCAGAGGACTCAAATAATACTACTGTGATTAGAACTACCTATAACAATAATCCATGTGGTAACTTCATAGTGGGTCAATCCAATACGTCATTTTTCTAAATATGTACCATGAGTTTGAATTAATATCTCATACACATGATCAGTAAAACTTAATCATCGATCAACCTCATACTAGTCTTTATTCATTGTTGTTCCCACAACAATAATCGACTAGGGATATTTAGATTAGAATTTAAGTATCACCTAAGAGTTTTACTATCAAGTCATGTACTTGATAATCTTAGGAGAATTCACTAATCAAGGATAATACTAGAATTAGCCAGTAATAATAAAAATGCCTTTTATTATTAAAATAGAAATACGACAAAGTTAAAGTACTACCATTGCATAATTGGCCTAGGACATAACACTAAAATTTTCTTGTTCTTTTTTATATTGTATGTTTATGGAGCAAGATTATTTGCACTGATAGGTAATGTTTTAGTTTTAATAATGTTGCAAAAATCTAGCTCCTTCCTTTGTAATCTATCCAGAATTTATCAATGAAATCGTTTTTTTGTTGGACCAAAAAAAAAGACTTTTAAAAATATAAAAAATTAATTTAATAATTTTACATGGACCGTAACCTACTATTCAAATCACGGTTCGTGACACCAGAAATTACTGACCTTATTATAAGATTTGGCTGCTCTTGGTGTGGTGTTAGGACTATTTCAATAGGGACAGAGATCCAATCGCATTATTGACGGGTGATGGCATTTAATCGCAGCATTGATGGGTGATGGCATCCTTACCACCTGTCTTACTATTAAATCAAGGCAAGCAAAACTCATTAATTTGGAGTCCATCAACAACAAATGGATAAAGATATATGTCGTGGGCACTGGCCTGCAATAATTACAAAAATATTCTTTTATCTAATTTTTTTCTCATTTAATTATTAATTTTTTTTTACATATTTTGAATGTTTAAAGTCTTACATGGTAGGTTCACTCGTGTACAATTTAGGCTTTAGATTCGAAAAAAAATTTAAAAAAATTGAATTTTAAAAAAAATATTAAAATTCACAAAAATTATAAGAGGTAAAGAGGTATTTGTAGCTACCATCGATGCTACTGTTCATGTTTATGGTAGTTATATGTATCGTTATCCATAAAAAATTTATCATATACATGGCTATAGGCGGCAGGATTTAGCACACGCCCAAGTGTTTGGCAATCACGGCACTGTGCGGGCTCAAGGCTCACTAGGAAATACATAATGAGCTTATGGCCTAAAATGGCCTAAGCTGGTACATACCATACAACAACTGGATTCCACGAAGGTTCCCAGAAGCGGTCATCAGAGATCGGGTTCATAAACTGGGTATGGGCTTTTGAATGCCCACTCAACCTTGTGATTGGCCTCCATGTGTGTTTTGTATTTTATTACCTTTGATTATTAAATTATTCCCTTATTAACATTTGAATTGCAATCATTTCTGATTTTGTGTTCAATGTCCGAGTTTGAACATTAGTCCTTTTCATGCTTATTAACCCAACACTTATTACAAGTAATGGTAACAAATTCACAATCATACATTCAAATGAGAGGGGGAAGGATTAGGGATTACAATCCTTTGATTATAAAAATAAAATAAATGGAAAATAAACCAAAATTAAAAGCTCTCAAGAACTAATTAAGGAATCAAACATTCCTCAATTGAAAATCACACTAAAATCCTGCAATAAACAAGAGTTAGTTCTTTCTTACAAAGCGACAATTATCACCTACAAAAGAAATCAAGTTAAATTTATACAAAATAAGCATAAATACTCATTTAAATATAAATTAACATTTGGTTAAACCTAATATTATGATAATCACATATAAAATTGAGGATATAACATGCAATAAACACATGGAAAAACTCGAATTGTACTAAATGAATGTTACAAAATCAAGCCAACTCGAGCTCAGCTCTGATGGAGTGATAACGCCTCTTTGATGAGGTGTCGCCTTCAAGAAAAGAGGCGACCTAATGTCGCCTCAACACACGTGGTGACGCCTCTTTGAAGAGGTCGGCTACAAAGAGGCACTGCCTCTTTGATGAGGCGTTGCCTCACCGATGCCTAAGACGAAGAGGCGATCGCCTCTTAAGCCAGGCCTGGTTTAGGCCTTTGGGCTTAGGTTTTCTGGGCTTGGGTTTGAGTGTTTTGGCCTTGGTTTTAGGGTTTAACTAGGAGATTTGGCTCTCAAGTCCATTCCTAAAGAAAGTTTCGGGTCCCTTTACATTCAATATTTGTACTATCTCATCATTGGGCTTTTGTTACGGGCCGACCAAACCGAGGGTGTCCACAGTTTGCCTCCTTAGTTTTTCAAAAACTGGATTTTTGAAATCAATTTTTAAAAAAGCAATATGTACAACAAAAGCAGTAAGCAACCAAAATGACATACCTAACCTCTGAGCTTTGCTCGCATTGTCATCCTCGGGAATTCAAACCCGAAAGGTCAAATTTTGACACTTACTGAAACAATCTTGAAATGTGACCATGATCCTCGTATTTTTTTGGCCTGATCAGCCACTCATTATAGTTGAACCTGAATCTCGAGCCTTTCTGACATGAGAAGTCACTCAGTAGAGAGACGATGGAAACGTGACCGTGATCCTTAAGTTTTTCTAGCTTGATCAGCCACTCATTAATATTTGAACATGAATCTCGAGCCTTTCTGTCGTAAGAAGTCACTCAGTAAAGAGATGATGGAAATGTGACTATGATCCTTGGGTTTTTCTGGCCTAATCAGCCACTCATTAATATTTGAACGTAAATTATGAGCCTTTCTGATGCGAGAAGTTACTCAGTAGAGAGATGATGGAAATGTGACCATGATCCTCGAGTTTTCCTAGCCCAATCAACCACTCATTAATATTTGAATGTAAATCTCAAGCCTTTCTGTCGCGAGAAGTCACTCAGTAAAGAAATGATGAAAATGTAACTGTGATCCTCAAATTTTTCTGGCTCGTTCAGCCACTCATTAATATTTCAACATAAATCCTGAGCCTTTTTATGTGAGAAGTCACTCAGTAGAGAGATTATGGAAATGTGACCATGATCATCATGTTTTTCTGGCCCAATCAACCACTAATTAATATTTGAACGTGAATCCTGAGCCTTTTTTATGTGAAAAGTCACTCAGTAAAGAAATAACAGAAACATGACCATGATCCTCGGGTTTTTCTGGTCTGATCAACCACTCATTAATATTTAAACATGAATCTCGAGCCTTTCTGATATGAGAAATCATTCAGTAAAGAGATGACGGAAACATGACCGTGATCCTCAAATTTTTCTAATTCGATCAGCCACTCATTAATATTTGAACATGAATCCCGAGGCTTTCTGACGCAAAAAGTCACTCAGTGGAGAGATGATGGAAATATGACTGTGATCCTAGGATTTTTCTTGCTCGATCAACCACTCATTAATATTTGAACATGAATCCCGAGCCTTTTTAATGCGAGAAGTTACTCACAAATGTAAATCCTGAGAATTTTATTCCCAAAAAGTCACTCATAGAAATTTGCGCCTCCATCCTCGGGGGCGTCAAGCAAGAATAAACAACAAGTGTCATATAGTTGTCGGGGGCATCAGGCACGAATAAACAACAAGTGTCATATAGCCTCAGGGGCGTTAGGCAGGGACAAATAACAAGTGCCATATAGCCTCGGGGGCGTCAGGCAAGAACAAACAACAAGTGCCATTTAGCCTCGTAGGCATTAGGCAGGAACAAACAATAGTGTTATATAGCCTCGGGGGCGTCATGCAGGAACAAACAACAAGTGCCATATAGTCTCGGGGGCATCAGGCAGAAATAAACAACAAGTGCCATTTAGCCTCGGGGGCGTCAGGCAGGAATAAACAACAATTGTCATATAGCCTCGGGGGCGTCAGGCAAGAATAAATAACAAATGTCATATAGCCATTGGGGGCTTCAGGCAGGAATAAATAACAAGTGCCATATAACCTCGGGGGCATCAGGCAGGAACAAACAATAAGTTCCATATAACCTTGGGGGCATCAAGTAAAGATAATGGTAGTTAGTCTATATCATATGCACTGGAGCTTGCTTATTCTTGAGAAGACACATTCAAAAAGTTCAAAGTTAATGTATGCATGATCGTGATCTTTGAAAGATTTCAAAAATGATTTGACAACACAATCTTGTGTGTACTATTTATGAAAGACATGCATTATTCTAATGCCAACATGTATGAGATGTCAAAATAACTCTTACAAAAATTTCATGTATGCATGAGCTAGGAGAAATAGGAAATTTTTGAACGATTTAGCCAAATGTCTTTCCTGTTTAGGGTTAGTCTTTGGGAACTGGCCCTCATTATATCAAAGAATCCAAATTCAAAAATCGAGTCTGTCAAAGATTATCGTTGAGATCGACGTATCCAAATGGAACAGAAATCAAGACCCTCTCATGATAAAATTGGGTTGATAACAACAAATGCCCCTAGCTTAGTTGCCTCCTTGGAATACTTTGCTGTCGTAGGATAGTAGTGTTTGACCCTTAGTATGCCCCCAGTTTCTGTCTTAAAATTTGCCCCCTGGTTGAAGAATTGATAGGCCCTTCCTTTCTTGCATCAAGAAGCAGAATCTTATGAGCTCTCGAATTGCTCTTCTCATAATGAAAGTACAACCAATTTTATTTTATATTCCCTCTTTTGCCTAAGTTGCTCCCTTTCTTTGAGTTTTCGAACCTAGCTGGGTCTTTCATTTTTTTTCTCTTTTATTTTTCCTCTTTTGCCTAGGCCACTCCTTTTTCGGGAGTTTTCGAACCTAGTTGGGTCTTTCATTTTTTTTCTCTTTTATGTTCCCTCTTTTGCCTAGGCCGCTCCCTTTTCAAAAGTTTTAACCTAGTAGGGTGGTTGCAAATTCATAATGATGATGGATCACCGTTTCGTCATGCTCAATGTCCATATTGTCACTTTAACTATGAATCACTCAATGCTCTTGCTGTTGATTGTCAAAAATTAATGTCACACTCATAAAGTTGATTGCTGCAAAAACTTATAAAAAAAGTCCATGTCTGACACTTCACGTGCTAACATATGTTGATCATGCCCATTTTATGTGATTACTCTTTCATTATAACCATGCATGTTACATTATGCTTGTTATTGATTAGACCTTTGCGGGTTTTCTGACTAACTATTTTTCAGCTCGTAGTCGGTGGAAATTTTTGGATTAGGGTTTAGAGTTTGGCATCATAAGGACTTTTGAAGGGCTACAAAGGATTGACTTTTCCAATAGGGGGGCACAAAAGTTTTTCTTCTCTTATTTTTCATCCTTTCACTTCATTTTCCTTTATTTCTTTTTCCCTTCTTCTTTTCTTTTCTTCTTTTCTTTTCTTTTTTTTTTCTTTTTCTTTCTTGGTAAATATGGTGAATTCATTTTGGAAGAAGTTGAGGTTAAAAGTGCCCGAAGGAAAATTGAAAGTCAATTCTGACATTTAGTCCTCTTGATGTAGTTTTTTCTTTTCTTTTCTTTTATTTTAAATCTATCTCTCATTCAAGCATAAAGTCGCATGCATAATAATAATAAATTTATAATCATGTAAATTAGGCAGTTAGACATCTATTAGCACAAAGAAAAATTGTTGCAATAAAATATTGTCCAAAATTATTATACCCATAACCGACAATGACTATTCATGAATGCTCTCATTCAAGTCAGCTTCAACTTGCACTTTGAAATGGTAGAGCTCTTTGAAGTCCCTTATACCCATGTCCTTCAGTTTGTCAGCTAGAGGTGGAACACATGCTTCTATGGCTATGATCAGCTGGTCAGGTTCTGTAGGTTTATGCTTTATTTGAGCCAGCTTTCGTGTCCATCTATCTAAAAAGCTTGTGAAAGGTCCACCTGATCCTTGCGTCGTATTTTGTAGCTCTTGGAGAGATACTTTGAATTGTGAATTCAGCCCCTACTCCTTAATGAAGGTTGAACACAGCTCTTTCCAGTCTTGCTGAACATGCACATCCAGAGTGTAGTACCACTTGATAGTAGCTCCTAAGGATATTAGGAATTGTTTGTCAATCTGAGCTTTAGACAACCCAGTTGCTTTCATATAAGTGACATACTGCTTCTGGTGCAGGTAAAGATCATCAGTACCAGAGTACTTCTTCATGCTTGAAAATTGATATTTCGGAGTCAATGATTCTTCCTCCAAGTCCAAGTCTGCATCTAAGTCGGCAGAGTTAAGATTGAGCATGTGCTTTTTCAGTGCAGTCTGAAGTTGTTCCATTTGCCTTTGCATGTTTTTCATCCATTCTGACTCAGTTGGATCTACTGGTGCTTTTAGTTTTTCTCTGGATGGCTCACCAACAATGGTTCTAGTTTTGAAGTCTCCTCCATTAAAGGGCATCTTCCCTACTATCTCAACAAACATGCCCCTAACAATTTGCCGCATGTCATCCCCAATCTCGTTCAACAGTTCTTTCTTGAAAGATTCAAAATCAAAATTAGAGGGTCCTATCATTCTGCTCCTTTGTAAAGTGGTCTCACTTTTTTTATTGGATCCTTGATATTGGCGGGCCAAATTCACTTTTAATCTGCTTTCAAACAAGGAGAGGCTTATGGATAAGAAAAATACATTTTTTTCATCATTTTTTTTAAAGAAATCATAATGAATGTCATGTATGCATGAAATACAGATTATTTATTTACAAGCACAAGCAGATCATATAGCGAAACCTTCTAACCTTATTTCTCCCACACACGTGTTCAATGGTGAGTTTCTTTTCCTAGGATTTTTAGTGGGTTTTGATTTATCAACAGGGGATAACAAAACCGACGTATGTACGAAAACTCTCAAAACATAACAAACAAGTACTAAATCCTTTTAGTAAAACCAAAGTCCACTTTGATGGGCCAAAGAGGAATTAAAGGCCCAATTTTGGCATAGTCCATTTATAAAGGGGCTTGGGCTTTATTTTGATGATTTACTATATGGCATAAGACACATGCATTTGAAAAAAATCCTGAGGCAAATTACTAGGTCATTACATGAGCTAAGTCTTGGGTAATAAGCTTTGGCTCCCATAGCTATGTACCTCCATTACGTCTCCCCACTCAAGGGTTCATGATACATGGATAAATACGTGCTATAAGTGATAATAATCAAATACTCCACCACCAGGTTTGAGTGAAACACAAGCAGCAAAGTAATGATTATTATCGGGTTATTTGGGACTGTTGTGCATATTATGTACAAAAGTGTAGTGAATACAAAAAATGTAAAGAAAATAAGGAAATAATCAAAGATGATAAATTAAAAAACACTGAAATCAGTTTCTCTATCCCCAGTGGAGTCGCCACTATAGGCGGCGGGGTTTAGCGTACACCCAAGTGTTTGGCAACCACGGCACTGTGTGGGCTCAAGGCTCATTAGGAAATACATAATGGGCTTTTGGTCCAAAATGGAGATGGAGTCGGCACCCGGATGAAAGCCAGGACGTACCGTACAGCAACTGGATTCCACGGAGGTTCCTAGAAGCCGTCATTAAAGATTGGGTTCGAAAACTAGGTATGGGCTTTTGAATGCCCACCCAACCTTGCGGTTGGCCTCCATGTGTGTTTTGTATTTTATTACCTTTGATTATTAAATTATTTCCTTATTATCATTTGAATTGCAATCATTTTCGATTTCATGTTCACTGTCCGAGTTTGCACATTAGTCCTTTTCATGCTTATTAACCCAACACTTATTACAAGTAATGGTAACAAATTCACAATCATACATTCAAATGAGAGGGGGAAGGATTAGGGATTACAATCCTTTAATTATAAAAATAAAATAAATGGAAAATAAACCAAAATTAAACCCTCTCAAGAACTAATTAAGGAATCAAACATTCCTTAATTGAAAATCACGTTAAAATCCTGCAATAAACAAGAGTTAGTTCTTTCTTACAAAGCGACAATTATCACCTACAAAAGAAATCAAGTTAAATTTGTACAAAATAGGCATAAATACTCATTTAAATATAAATCAACATTTGGTTAAACCTAATACTATGATAATCACATATTAACTTGAGGATGTAACATGCAATAAATGCATGGAAAACTCGAATCGTACGAAATGAATGTTACAAAATCAAGCCAACTCAAGCGCAGCTTTGTTGGAGCGATGATGCCTTTTTGATGAGGCATCGCTTCCAGATAAAGAGGCGACCTAATGTCGCCTCAACACGAAGGGAAGATGCGTCGCCTCTTCGACAGATATTCTACAAGCTACAAGTTACAAGTTTTTTAAGTGTTAAGAGAATCAAACTAGAGGCAAATAAACAAAGATTTACGTCTAATACTAAGTATCTCACATATTCATGGCATGGATGTAACCTTAAATGCACAATAAACACAAAAACAAGCTATAAAACCAATAAATGAAGCTTTATGTAAAACAAAGAATTTAAAACTTGAAAATGATGACTCTTACTGATTTGATCAGTTTCTGAGCTCCTAACTAAGCCCTCAGAGCTTGGTTTGTTGTTTTAGATGATCTTGAATGCAAGAACTCCTTTCTTCTTCTCAAGAAAACGGATTCTCAAGCTAAGAAAACTCTACATCCTCTTCTTTTCTCCTTTTTCTTTCTTTCTTTTTTCTCTTCTCCTCAAGAACGTTTTTTTTCTTTTCAAAACTCTTCCTCTTTTCCTCTAAAAATACCAACCCTCCAGTAAGTTTCGGGTCCATTTGCATTCAATATCTATACTATCTCATTATTGGGCCTTTGTTATAGGTCAATCAAATCAAGGGTGTCCACAATGGCCACTATTTCTTTAATTATATAATTCAGGTAAAAAACAGTCTTGTATCCCAGATTGCATGAACTGATTATTAATATATTTATTTATTTATTGATATATGTTTATTAATAGAAGTTTAAATTATTTTTAAATTAATTAAATATATATATAAGAATAATATAATGAAAAATCAAAATTGCAAAATAAATTTTAAGAGTAATTGATAAAATAAGAAAACGAAAACAATCACACTCGAAGAGCATAATATAACAAATATTTATATGCTTTGTTTAAGAAAAATATATTGCTCCTAAAAAATTTATTGAATGTAGAAAAATAATGGGATTTTTGCATAAATGTATCAAAAAAAATAATGAAATCTTTACATAAATGTAACAAAAACCAAAAAAAATTTCAAAAAAAATTTTGATTTGAAAAATTTTTAAAACTATTTTTTCTAATTTTTTTTTAAATATAGCTCATTCCCCTTGTCATTCTTATTTTTAGGATTTTTTTTTCAATATTTTTTCTTTTTACTAATTTTTTCAACTTTTTTTACTTTATACCTTTTTTTAATATTTTATTTGTTTTCTTTTTTTTCAATAATTTTTTTTGCTTTATACTATTTTTATTTTTTCCAATATTTTTTTGCTCAATATT
>CATIWM010266414.1:0-23631 GCA_949671775.1 Mallotus repandus
TATAAGTTTGAGTGGTATTTTGTATAATGTTAAAAATTAAGGAGTCTTTTGGTAATTGGACAAAAACATGCCATAAAGTTAAAAGACGTGTTTTGTTCAGGATTTGGAGTTACGGTTTTCTTTTCTCAAAAAAAAAAAAAACACTCTGCTATGAAGGTTTGATTCATTCATCAAGAATCAAACAAGTCTTGATATCATCACAAGGCGAATTTAAGTTTATACAGTATTGGGATTGGAGAACATTATTATTACTTGCTTTTGGGATATTCAATTATTGCAATGAATTCTTCAAGTAAGTTTTCCTTTACTGTCACTTTTATAATTATGCCATGATTTTTGTTTTGGTTAATTTATTTGTCCTATTAAGATCATATATATGTTAATTACTTCCGCATTTAAGCCTAATTAACAATAACTAGTCTGCCATAAAAATTGCTGACAATCCTGCTTTTATGAGCGAACGAAGCATATCTAGATTGATTGACATCTCGTTCGTCAAAAGGTTCAACAAGGCTTGATTCATCTTCTTCCTATTCGAACCCATAATCAGCTTGCCGACTGCCTAACAAAGCCTTTGTCTTCTTCTCAGTTTCATTCCTCTATTCGCAAGCTGGGCATATAGAACTTGTATACTCCACCTTGAGGGGGGCTATTACACAGCATACTAAGGCTTATGGCTTATTCACTGAGAGTTACAGCAGCAGCAAACCAAGCTTAAAGATGATCCACAGTAACAGCTCAACGATGACATTTTAATTAAATTAACTGTCAATTAATTTATGTCGATGTGTCCGTTTCTCATTGGTTATACTGATGTGTTCTTTTATTATTGGTTATACTGTTAGTGTTTTGTTCATGAACTGTATAATACATATGTAAACAGACGCGTTTTTCATTTATCTTCATTTAGTAAAGTTTGTTAACTATTTAACTGTCAATGAGGTCTTATTAATAGTAAAGATGATGCAATAAATTTAAAAAATGTCGAATTCGAGTATTCATTTAAGTTTATATGTAGAAATATTATCGTCTAGCTTAAAAAAATATTTAATATAGTATGTTAAATTTTTTTCTTAATTTTAACCCAATAAATTTTAAAAAATAATGCATTTTATTCTTTTCCAAATAAATGTAATTTTTTTTATCATTCTTCTGCTTGTCCTAACCGGAAACATAATAATAATTTTGTGTCTCCCAATTATTTGCTTCAATAATCATATTTTTTTTATAAAAATTACAATCCGTAAATTTTTTTAACTGAAAAAAAATATAAAAATCAAAATTTTAACCTATTAATGTTTTAAAAGGTTACAGTACTCAATCTTAAGCCATAATTAGTAATGTTAATAGAAGTATGATGAATGGTTTTGTATGCAACGCAAGTAATTGTTGAAGTCATATATAAAAATATGGGTCCGAATTAGAAAATGATAGAGTTGATCAACAATTTGGCCGTGAATGGAGAGTTTGGCCTTTGAACAAAGTGAAAGTCATGGTGCAGAATTTTCCTTCAAAATATTAATTTGGCCGTGTCAATTAAGCTATATGAATCCATGAAGAGACCTATTACAAGATTGAAACTGTCAGTTCCACGCTTCCAAAAGTCATACATTTTGCTCTACCTTAATTATAATTTAACAAATCCTGTGGCTGGCAGACAAAATCATAAGCTGCTGGCACACTATATATATATATAGACTGCACCACGCGCGGCCGTGACATAATTACTATATTATTTTTTTAGTTTAATTTTTTTATTAAATTATTATTAAAAATTTACAAGTTACGTTTCAGTTTACTTTTTTTATTAAATTATTATTAAAAATGTATAAGCTACGAAAATTTAAATTATTATATACACGGTAATTTACTTGTATATAATTTAAATTTTAAATTCAAAAATAAAATTTAAAATAAATAAAAAAATATATAATTATCGTTATTCACATTATCACAAATAGTAAACTGTGAGAGTTTATCCTTATTATTTTATTCCACAATTTAGCTGTCTTGTTGGCCATAATAATCAATGATACAATAAATTTTAATTTAATTAGTATGTGACATTTGAAAAAGAGAGATGGGTCATCAATCTAATTAAGTAAACCTCACCTTGGAATTTTTTTAGTATTCAGAAAAGACTTAGTCAGGTCTGAAGACAAAAAAAAAATTTATCTTTACATGTTTCTAAAAAGCTTGACATTTTATTATAACTAATTACAATTGGCTATGGAAAATATTTTAAATGGAATAAAGTAAAATAACATGGCAGAAGTAATTAAACATGAATGTGTTTATACAAGTTGTTTTTATTTAGTTTAATTTTAGTGGATTTGGTTGATCATTGAAAAAATTATATATGCATCCTATAGGGCATAAATATAGAGTCAGGACTATATATATGTCACATCATAGATAAATGTGATTTCAACCGCAACTTTTTTCTAAACACTATCCTAATTCTTGATTAATCCCTTTTTTTTTTTTTTGAGGAATGATTAATCATTTTCTAATTAGCTATTAAATACATCATGTTCATAGCCATATCAGATTTTATCTCCAAGTGAAATAAAAGCCTTTAAGCAAGAAAAGTAAGTAAGTTAGGATGAATCACAAGCCAAACGATCTTGAGTTGAAAGAAGCATCATTTGTCATTTTTGTAAAATATCTAGGGTAAATTATGATCACCAATGAAATTTATTCAAATTCACTTATCTGTCTTTATATTTTTAAAAGTTAACTAATAACTCTTATTTTATCAATTATTTTTCATCTACTAACTAAATACCCTTTTAGTTTATTTTTTAAAAATAAATATCGCTTTAATTTGATATTTTTATTGTAAATCTGAGAGTTATTAAGTTAGTAGAAGGAAGATATAGATAATAAAATCAAACATATTAGATACTTAGTTCACTCCCGAAGATAAATATGCAGAAATAAACTAATACATTAGCACAAATATAAAAGGGTGTTAGTAAATTACCCAAATATCTATCTATATACCACATCCTTTAGTCTATTATTAACATTATATCTCATATTCAATCAACCCACCATCATCAACTATACAAAACAAGCAAACCCTTTTCTGGGTTGTTATATTCTCCAATGAGTTGATGAATCCTGAGCATTGATCTCCATCACACATAAAACTCACCATGTAAAGCAACAACTGTTGCATGCACGTACCGTCTTAATTACCATCAAACATTCATAAGATCATCTCATCAGCATATAACACAAGCATTTGGGTTCTCTTCAGCACTCACCACACGGTAGTGTTGCGTCAAGTAAGGATTATAATTTTTGTATGCCTTAATAAGCTCATCAATTTGATCTTTTTGGTCCTTTTTTTCACCATCTTTCTTTTCCCCTCCACCATCCTTCTTTTCATCTTTCTTTTCCTCTTTCGCCGGTCCGACGGTCAGAACTTCAGTGGGGAAACCTTTATTCCTTAACTTCCCAACTACAGTTACAGGATCAACATCTCCTATTACTGTCAGCTTCCTGTCTTTCATGTCCATGGCAATAGAGTTGACCCCTGTAATCAACACACAGATTAATCAAAGTCAAGAAATTAAATAGAAGTAAGCTTTAATCTGTTATCAATTGAAAACAAAATATAAAAACCTGAAAGGCTAGAAACTGCTTTCATGGCCTTTTGCTTGGCCTTGTCATCATGCAGGTCCAATTTCAACACCACTTTCTGGAACAATGAAACTCAAAAATTAGAATCAAGAAAAGTCCACGCCTGTTGTCCATGAAAAAATCCATATATACTTAAGCTTGTTGCTGCGTTGAAAAGGACTAGTAGAAAATTAAGAAGGAAATTTCCTATTAAAATTATTAGTAAACAAACATAAATAAAACTCCAAGCTTCATTGCTTTCAGAGAAATGACTGGGAAGTGACAGACATGCATCAAGAAACCATAGCACATGAATTAAAAAAAAAAAAAAACACACACACACAAAAGACTGAAACTTGAATTTCAAGAAAAGGAAAAATATATGCATATAAAATTCTATAGACCCATAAAAGGACCAATCAAGCTTAGCTGGAGACACGGGGAAATTGAATCTCACCTTCATTTTTGAACTACCAGGGTTCAAAGCTGTGACCTGGACCTGATCTTAACTAATTAAGAAAAGAGAAGAAAAAAAAAATAATGGGGGAATTAAGAAGCAATGGGAAGCAAGAGTTTAGATTGTATATATCAGGACAATAGATAAGAAGGATAGGAAAGGTATAGAGGAAGAAGGTTCCTTGCAGTGCAAGAAGTATGAAAGGCTCTACCCAATGGTCTAATGTCTCCACAAAACAATTCAATATTTGACAAAACCACAAAATTTCTATACCCTTCACATTACAAATTTCATATCATATTGTCTATTTTTTTTTTTTAATATAGCAAATCATCTAAATGCTAATCAATTAAAATAAAAAGATTTATTTTACATATTAATCATAATAGTTACTAACTGCCCTGCCCTTTTGCTGACATTATTTATTTTATTTTATTAATATATGAATACAAATAAAATATATATATAGATTATTAAATGGTGATCTTTAAATTCATTAAATCCAAAATTTGGTAAATGTTGCTCTTCATAATTCAGCACTCTTAATAATGTATTTGGTTGAGATGAATTTCATAAAATTTTTTGAAATTTATTTACAAATTTAAGTGAGTGTATTTGGTTTAAATGCAAACTTTGTAAAATTTATTTCTAATTCTAACTTCTTAATTTTTTGAAATTGTTTAACACAAAATTTATTTTTATTGATAAAATGTATTTGGTTCAAATAAATTTGAAATTTATTAATAAACGAATTCTATTTAAAATTTATTTGGAAATGAAATAAATTTTTTAATGGAATCTAAACAAATGACGGTAAAGGTTTACACGTTGAGTTATTGAAATTTACAATATTTTTTTTGTAAAAATATAAAAATTTTATTTTAAAATACATATGTTCTATTTTATGTAAAACACTCTAATTTTATTACATTTAAAATATTACTCTTTCTTTATATCAAAACATATATTTTTTTCTAACTAAAATATCTTTTTTTCGACTATTTTTTATTTTTTTATTTTATATATATATATATATCAAAACATATTTTTTTAACTAAAACATCCCTTTTTTGACTATTTTTTATTTTTTTATTATATATCTATATATATATATATATACAAATACGAGGGGGATAGACAAAATTAAGAAAAAATTTGCACTCATTATTATATAAAAATTAGATATTTTAGTCATTTATTAATAAAAGTAAAATTAAATTAATTAAATATAATGTTAATTTAATAGAAAGTCTATTTTTTATTTTAATTAGATTAACTTCTATTTCATCTCTAATAAAAATTAAATTAACTAAAATATAATTCTAATTTAAAAAAATCTGCCCGCCTAGGGAGTGCTGGCTTGCCATCCCGTCCAAAGAGCAAGGCACCAGTAGAGAGGGATGTTCAAATTCCGCAACCCCCTCCCTTCTCATGAAAAAAAAAAAAAAAAAAAAAAAACTGTTTTTTTGCTAAGACTTCCCCATGGCTACCACAGGATCTTACATTCTTTTCTAAAACTTAACCATTGGCTACTACATGATATTAGTGGTGTAATACTCCTACATAATACTAATTCATAGGAATATCTCACTCAATTATTGCACAATAAAGAGAGACAAAAAATACATAAATTTAATTGGCTTCTTGACTTACTTTGTTTTGATTGATGTGCATGTATCTATTTCTTTATTATAGTATTTAATTGAACACATATAGTACATATTTATCTATTCAAAAAATAGATAAATATGAGGAGGTTCGGCAAAATATTTTTTTCATTAGCTGTTAATTAATTAGTGAATACTTGTTTGCTTGCATGACGTCAACTTGGCATGACCTTTTTTTTTTTTTTACAAATGAATTGGTTACCTGAATTAATTAGACCACTAATTTAAATATCTTTTGATTTATTATTAAAACAAAAAAAAAGAACTAAAACATGGTAACTTGCATTGTTAATTTTCATTAATCACATCTAAATTCTGCTGAGCTATAGTTTAAATTATTAATACATAGAAATTAGACTAGTGATTTAGCATGGAGACTTTTTTAATTCTCCTAAAGTGAAAATTACATCAGTTAAGAGTGTTTTCAATTAGTTTGTTCAGCAATTAGTTAAATACACCCAACAAATGTAAAATAAATTAATTTATAATGCAAAATAAATGTCTGGGGATGGATGGCTACTTCTTATGTGTCCCACTGACTCCCATTCATAATCCAACTTTGCTACTAAGATAGCAACTCCACACTGACAATGATTATAATATTAATTTCTTTTGTGTTTGGTTTAGTCTGACCTTTCCATCTTTTTATTATATACCATGCAATTAGGCTACAGTATTAACGCCTTAAAGCCCCGTCTATTTACGCATCTGTTTGTCTATTAGCTCCACTTCTCTATTTCTTTCTACTGAACTAGGAACAGTTGTTTGGATTATTTATGGCTGCACAAGTAACAAGTTCCTTTCAGTTGCTGAGTTGCTGAGCTTTACCCATACAACCATGCTTTGTGCATCCAACAAATTGACAAAAAACTCAACTCGTTGAATTGTATTCGAGTCAGCTCATAAGTTTTCTGATTTCTTCCCCAAGTACGTGATAGTTTTTGAACAAATTTTCACTATTTGAGAAATTAAGGCAAAAAAAAAAAAGTCATTAAGAACGTAATTCTCTTAAATTTTTCCTTATATTTAAACCACGAGATGATCTATGGAAAACAAAGCCAGGTCAATTGTGCATACCAATGAAGGATTACTTGTGCACAACACATTGGCGTTGGTCGGCTAGTCCTTTAATTGACCAGTGCAATCTCCACTTTGATCCTATTTCCTTTTTCTCCAAAATAGTCAACTTTCGGGCATTAACCAGAGATACAATTCCACAAGCAATGATAAGCGTTTTTTTCCACCTAACATCAACAAATCTTACCTGAAACTTAAAGACTAATCTCACAGAATATGTACACAATAGACTAAATTATTGTCTTGAACGCAGGCATCTAGTTGATTAATAGCAATTACTTTATTGTAGAATTAAGTTATTTAAGTTACAAAATTTGCAATATCATACAATAATTTTGCAGTGCATCTCCTTCTCTCTATTTCTAGCTAAATTATTCGGCAAAAGATGACTGGGAGCTCAAAAGAAAAGATGGAGTTACAGAATAGTTATAGGGCAACACGCGAGGAAGAATTTCCCTGCAACATAATTATTGAAGAATCTAAATTTTGTACAGCTGACATCTTCCGAAATTCGCTGTGTTAATTCTCAACTAAACAGCAGCATGTAGGGATGCCTGAGCAATTTCTAGCGCCTCTTCAACTGAAGATGCTTTCAGAAGCTTTGATTTATCAATACTAGGCTGGCTTCTTGCAAGTTTAGGAAGGAGTTGAAATTCCTAAAACACCATAGCACAATTTACAGTCTAAGAGAACAGTGTGGAATAAAATACCTCAGGCATTTACAAGGGAAATACAAAGAAACAGAAGTCAGAACAGAAAGGAGCGGGGTTGGTTAAAGTGTGATCACTTAACTTTGCAAGTGAACCAAGTTTAAATGGGTTTAGATAGAATACCTCAGCACTTCCACTTTCAAGTAGAACTCCTTTAAGTTTACCTGTGGAGACACAAGAATTAGCTACACCATCTCTCTAAGAAACATCCAATGGGTGTAAGCAGCAAGTATTTGTATGTATATGCATAATAGAGTGGACCCTTAAACTATATTTACCAGAATCTATCCAGAATGTTGCGATCTTAGGATCAAAATTCCCAATCTCAATTGTCTCTCCAACTGATCAAGCAGACAATTAATGGCCAATTAGAATTACAAAAAAAAGAACAGACGATAATCGAATGGCAATTATTACACACAAATGAAATCATAGTGCTAATAGATTTGTACCATTGTCTCCAAAGAACTGCCACCATATTTTTCTTGGGCTCCCTTCATACTCAAAAACCCTCGAATAAAAGTATGGGAGATAATCATATCTGGACGAGCATATAAAGATAACTAAAGAAACTGGAGCATATTGTAAGCCCAAGAAATGATTAAAAGATTTAAACTCACATGCTAGTTTGAGCACTAAGCAATGATTTAACACAATGCTGTGCTGACCGACGAGCGTGATCTACATGCTCAACTCTTGCTGTGCGGTTGTACATCTGCACATGGTAAAACAATTTTACTATAAAACTATGTCATAATATTTATTAATAAAAAGGATCAAATCATATCCATGAGATATATATACCTTTAATGGGAATGCTGCAACATCTCCAATTGCAAATATTCCAGGTATCTTTGTCCTGAACAGACCATCAACCTGAAAGAAAAATCTGTAAGTGCTTGGGCACATTGCGTATACATGTTCCAATAAAAAGGTAGGTAGGATCAGACCAAAACTCGATTGGAAATCTAAATTTGATGGTAGAATACCATTTAATACAATCTTTATGTATACAACTGATTCAATGAAATTAGCCCATAGCAGTACTACAATCCACAGCTCACATACATGTGCAGTAATGGAGATTATAAAAAATGTTCATTAAGACATGATACAGGCTATCAATGTTAAATCTATCCAAAAGACAACGTCATGAATTTTCCATGAAATGAAACACGAGTTAAAAGGTTGATAAAGAGTAGGATATGCAAAGAAGAATTTCAGTTTAAGAAAGAAAAAACATTTGTTGGCTGTGATCACCTGTATTCCACCAACAGTAGTATTCAAACCCACTTGTTCAAAGGGACCAACAGCTGGCTTCGCCCCAATACCAATTACTACCTGAAGAATAAAATAACAGGGGAAAGACAAATCATTAATTGCTTCATACCTTTGCCTCAGGCAGCTGATGGAATTACTCTTAAAACAAGGAAGTACATAAATATTAACAAATATAAAGATCTAAACTTGCCGTGTCTGCTTCTATAATAGATCCATCTTCAAGTTTAACAGCAGCTACATGTCCATCTGAACCAGCTTCTAAATTTTTTATAGAGGCGCCCTGCCCAGAGATACAAGATGTTCAAACACTGGTGTCAATGAGATTGAGAAAGACCTACTACAGCATTAAAGAGAGGGACTAACCTTTAAGAATTTGACACCATTCTCTTTGTATAATTCTTCATATCTCTGAGCAAGTGAAGGAGTAAACAGCCTTTGCAAAAGATGCTTTTCTGGAAAAATGATCTATTTAAACAAAAAAAAAAAAAAAAAACAAGCCACCATATTAGAGCCTACAAGCTCAAAATATCCAATAAAATTAGAAAACATAAGCAGAAACACACAACAAAAGGACATGTAAATTGAAGTACTAGGCATCGAGCAAATAAAACATTTTCATCCATAAGCTTGTGACTATTCTATTGTCCAATCAATGAAAAATTATTTTACATTCGGAAAGACACCCATTTCGCAAGCATCACCAGACATTGCAATGAAATTTTCGACCAAATTAATTAATATAATAGCATTTCTGAGTAATGCTATGGATGAACCAAATGTTTTAAGTTTATCTACTTTCAAGAACATCATATTGATGACTACTCCCATCAACCACAGAATCTCTAAGATTATTATGAATATATACCGTAGTGTCAAGTTTCCAACCAACAGCTGCTGCAGCAACCTCCATCCCAATGTAACCACCACCAACGACAACCACCTTCTTCGCTTTCACCTACAACACAGAGGAAAATTTCCTGTCACAACAAGGAATAAACAACAATATCCAAATACTGAGCAACATTTGACCAAAAAAAATTGCAGTTCATGAGAAGCAAACTGGTTCAAATACGGCCAACACTGCAGTTAATGTTATTCAATTCATCTATATAAACCACAAACTAAGAACAGCAAAAAAAAAAAAAATCATCAAAAGTATAACACAAAAGTGAAATGAAGAAAACTTACCAAAGATGCCAACAAGGAATCAGCATCTGCCACATCCCTGATGTAGTGAACACCAGGTAAACTTCCTCCAATTTTCTCAGGAAATCTAAAGACAACCAGTAACAAAATCAAGATTCCCATAGAAACAAGATTCAATATTTAGTAATCAGACTAGAACAAAATGCTAAGGTACCTTGACGCTGTACATCCTGTAGCAACAATAAGAGTTCCATACTTGAGCAGCTTGCCAGAATTTGTACCGAGAGTTTGCTTTTCAATGTCAATACTCGTCACTGGATCTTCATACAACATCTAAACATCAACAACAAATAGACAAACAAAGGTGGCATTTCAAATTATCAATTTGCAGATGCTAAAATAGGAATAAAGAAAATAACATCCTAAGAATAAGGCAAGTTGTATCTCATATATCAGCAACTCAGCATGTCAGTGTATTGTGCATTTTCCTTGCTTATCTCCATGCATAATATCCAAAAAAGAAATTCCTAGAAATAATTAATGTACTGAATGAGACCAAGAAACTCTCAAACCAAAGGATTAAGCTCATAAAGGAACCGCTGCCAGAGAAACAGAAAATCGAAAAATCAAAAAAGGAGTACCTCAATTCCTTTCTCTTTATACCACTCTGGTGTCTGCCTTTCGCCACCAGATCCAACACAAGTATGAAAACCCTATCATAATGCAAAACAAAAATAAAAATAACAAATCAACACAAAATTAACTCGAACATTTGTATGGTCCATGTCAAATTTAAAGTTGAAAACGACAACAATTTCTATGAAGCCAAGAGTTAAGCTTATGAGCTCAAATTCGCAAGTTCAGAGCACTATAAATTATGCTGCATTAACAATATAAGAATCGAAAGAACACACAACATGCCACAAAAACAAACTACCAAAACAACTTACAGGCAAGCGTGCTGGCTTCTTATCAAGTGGAAACAAGTAAGCTTTAGTCAAAGCTGGTCGCTCATACGGAGCATGCGCCTACAAACAAAAAGAATTAAAATAAATAAATATTAACAGCAGCAACAGAGAATCACAGCCGAAAATCCAGCATTTATCGCTTTCGCTATTGATTATCAAACTAATTAAACCTCCTTAGTAACAATGCACAGCTTTCCATCGGCCATTCCGTGCTCAACAAAAGTCCGAGCAGCATATCCCGCCGCATTTCCACCACCAACGATCACGAACCTATACCAAATTTTATTTTTATTTTTCAAAATTACAAAAAAATAAATAGAAATGAAATGAAAAACTGTACTGACTCGCGATTATCATTTGAGAAGGAGGAGGAGGCGACGACGTAGTTCCGGCGTAGGCTGCCGTATCCGAAGGAAGGAGAGCGGAGGTTCCGATGAAGAGAAGAGGAGTGGGGACACCAAAGCGATAAGCCATGCTTAAGAGAAACCGAATTCGAAATTGCTGTAGCCATTAATTTCCGAACTGTAAAGATATAGATCGCGGATTTAGAGATTTACCAAAAAAAAAATGATCGAAGTGAAGTAGCTATAGCCTGTAGGAGGAGATGAACCTGGAGACGTCGTCATGAGACGTGTTTTATAGGTAGTGAATGATTTATATTAAAAAATTATATAATTTTACAGAGATGGCTCTAGAGAGAAGGCAAGGGTCACAGTGATCATGCAATGTCAAAATTGGCAAGTGGCATGGCATCTGCTGTTTTGGGTACTGTACTGGTGACGGCATTAAGCAGATGGATGGCTTCAGTGGGTTGTTTTTCGGTTTTTGCCTCCGCCATTATCAGGGCCGTTAGTGAAGTTCCGTTTTCGTAAGATCAATAGAACGACACCGTTTAAAAGTGGATTGTTGTTGCTCTAGGCCCGATTATTGGTTTCAGGCCATCCACGATAGTGAGCATTCCAAGGGAAATAGGCCCACGTAAAAAGATTTTGGTCAGAAATTCTACAGGCACAAACACAACTCCAATATTAATATAACAGGAAATTTCACTGCAAGTTCTCTTGTATGTACGAAGATCCGACATTTTAAACAAGATAAAGTATATTATATATCGGACATTGACCTGTGCTTGATATGGTTGGATGCGTGTCTGATATAATTTTTTAATTTTTTATTTTGAAGATACAGTTGAGACATATAAAAAATATAGTAGGACATTTTAGAATATGATGAAATATTTTTTTTAAAATATTTTTTAGCTTAGTTTTTTATATAATTTATTTTGATTAGTAATTTAATTTATTTATTTATTAATAATTTAGTTATTAACAATTTAATTTAATTTAATTAATTTAATATTTAATTTAATTGATTACTTTTTATATTTACCTTATATATAACAACGATAGATGATTAATTAAATTATTATATTAAGTGTTTAAATTTTATAGAGTTTTTATTTTACCATACTAGCTTTATTTTTTTTAACAAAATATCTTTATATAATAGAAAATAATACACATTTTATGTGGATATATATATATATATGATTATATTAATGTTTAAATTTAATAAAATTTTTATTTTATCACACTAACTTCATTTTTTTAACAAATCATCTTTATATAATAAAAAATAATACATATTTTATGTGGAATATATATATATATATATATATATATATTAAGTATTTAAATTTCATGTAGTTTTTATTTTATCACACTAATTTTATTTTTTTAACAAATCATCTTTATATAATCGAAAATAATACACATTTTATGTGGAATATATATAAAAAATATGTTTCACCCGTGTCATGTTCTTAGATTTTAAAAATTATCACATCACCGTACCCATATCCGTGCTTCTTAGTCTTTGACTTATGAAATTTCCTTCGTGACAGGGCCAAGTTTTTCTTTCAATTATGTTTTTCAAGTTTTCACTTATGTCTTGTTGCACTCAAAACTCGCAAGCGCACGAGTCGCGATTGTAGCACATAAGATATCGTTCCCACGAAAACTGTATATCGACTACCAATTATTTTTACCTATAACTTAGCTAGCAAACCGAGTAAAAGAAGTTGAGCAATTGTAAAATATAAATAACAACAAAATAAACTAAACTAGAATTAGATATTTAATGCTTAGACTCTAGGTTTAGTTTCACTATTCCATTCTAATCTTGAACACATTATCAAACAAATAATCTTTGGAATTCAGTTAAGGGTAATTGCTCTAAATTACCTAAACACTCTCTCAAGTTCAATTAAGCATGCAAGGATTAAAATCTAACCTACTCTCATGATTAATAAGTTAATCCTAGTTCATTAAGACTTTTAGCAATTAATTTGTTACCGTGATTAAACTGTCGTGACTCTCCGAATAGCTCGCCTACTCTCATGATCAAGTGATCTAAGTTCTAAGTGTTCTTAAGCTAATAAATTCCCCTAACTCTCGTTGGTGAATTTATCCATAAACAAGCAATCAAACAGGCCTAGAATGATAACTAGATAATATTGTAACACAAAGAATTAACTGAAATTTGAATCAAATAAAAGTACTTGTGTTCAATTTATATAATGGTATAGCTACTCCTAACCAAGATTCTAAAAGAGAATTAGCCACGCATGGCTATGGAGAAATCCAAAAACATGATATATAGAAAAATAGCAAGATGAAATAAAAATAAAGTTGTTAACGATTGTCGATTTTTCTTCAGTCGTCCCCGTGTATCTTGCCTCCTTATCCCCTCTCCTTCAAAAAGTGTTTCAATTTCCTTTATATAGAACTAGGGTTAGGGAGAGTCCTATTTGGTCTCAAATCTTCTTAATTAGCAAAACATGAGATTTCCTAAACATCACAGGGCTTGGATAAGGCAAAGACAAAATGTGACAAAGCTAGGTGATGTCTAAAATGTGATTGGCTCTGGATGGCTCAAATATGGCTTGTAATTGGCTCGAAGCTTTACATAGGATTTGGAAGCTTTGACAATTCAACTCTAAATTCCTCATTTGCTCTTTAATTGCCCGGAGTCCACCTACAATCAAAAGATAAACATTAATTAAAAACTAAATATATCTTCTTAAATAGACAAATAATAATAATAAATCCTGATCAAATACTAATTACTAAACAAGCTCTTAATTAGATCCAAAAACTATTTAAATTAAATTATTTTCTATTTAAAATTTATTAAAATTCAACTCTAAGACACGTAAATAATATGCACATCAAATTCCCCCACACTGGTAGTTTGCTTGTCCTCAAGCAAAAACCAACTTTGAAAATAGTAAACTCAAATCACAACTTTAGTCATACAGCTTCTAAGACATGAAACTTGATAACACCGAGACCGAAACATATTTTCTAAAGAAGATAGTTAGACAAAAATATAATATATATGAACAATTTACTAATCATAACCCAAGCACACAACCTTTTGAAATCAAGGGAACACAAAACCAGAGAAGGGAAACATAAAAATACTCAGCTTTTTTTTTTAGTGAATGTGTTTTACGCTCCATTTCACTTTATTTTTTTTTTCTAAATTCAAATCTTTCTACTCAAAGTAATCCCCCGTCGTTCCTGTATTATTAAGCGTGGGCACCGTTGAGTATTTTCTTTAGATACTCATACCCTAATTAGGGCATTGGAGTAGATTCAGAGCGCATAAGATTTTAATTTAAATACAACTCTTACTTTAAGAATGAGAGAGTTTTTTTTTTAACTGAAATTCAAATATGCAACCCTTCCTAAAATCATACACAATTTCAATCTCCAGGTTCATGCTTAGGTCATAAGAACTAAATTCTCTGTACATAAAGATTATGTACAACTATCTTAATTAATAAATCATTCGAAAGTTCAGTAATTAATCAAGAAACAAGCTTAGACGCTAATATAATCCTAAATGTGATAGAGTATATAAAAATTTAAACAAAAATTTTCTTCAGGACAATCAAATTAACAGTATGGGGAAACGAGTTGAAAAATAATAAATCCTAAATAACCAAAAAAAAATTTTTTACTGACTAAATAAAATAGAAAAACTAGTAATCAGATTAATTAGATTATCAAGCACCCCTCCCCCCACACTATCCATGGCATTGTCCTCAATATGAAATTGAGGAAAAATAAATAAAGGGGGCACTTCCCTGAATTACGTGTTCATATGAAAGCTAGCAAAATAAACTATAAAAAAAAATAGAAGATAAAAATACACAAAATATCAGAAAGACAAAATAACAGAAATAAAGAAAAATATATTACAGAAAACAGAAAATAAAATGCCAAATGCAAAAAATAATATCAGTCATCTAGAGGTGCAGAATCATCTGGTGCAGCTCTAGTGTCATCTAAAGGATCATCGACACCAGGAAACTCCTCAGTAGCTATAACAGTGGTGAAAGTAGGAAAAACAGGTCGTGGAGGGAGAGGAAGACCCTAGACTTAGCAAAGCTGTGAAAGACCATCTATAAGCCAATGCATGAGATCTGTGTGGTACTAAAGAGTGGCCTCAAGATAGGGAGGATAAGAATAAGTGGAAGGTCCGGCAGTATGAGAGGAAGGGCCAACATTATGAGAGGTAGGCTCAATAAGGGGAGTAGCCTGTGGAGGTCGAGGTACAGCAGTACGTCTCTGCTGAGGACGTAGCTCCTGAGCACTGAGCTCAGCTGGAGTAGTGATCAAAACATACTGACCATCCCTAATACTGACTACCCGAATGTTTCTTAAAACAGCAATATTTAAAGGCAATGTAGTGCACAACTGTCTGAGGTTGGGAATGGAATCAAAAACCTTTAAATTTTTAGCTAGCCTAGTGACATATGCACTGCCACACAAGGCTCCCTTAGATTTCCTCGACATATTATCCATATAGAAAGCAAATTCGTGTCCTAGATGAGGAACTATACCCTTATCCAAATAGCAAAGATAAAATAAATCCCTCTATGAGACATAGCCTGTACTCTCTCTCCGACCACATATAGTTCCATCAATTAAATGATGCATGTATCGTAATTCAGGTCTAGCTATATTAGTGCTCTTGCAAAGCCTAGGATCATAATTCTTCTGTGCTGCTTCTGTATGAATTATTTCAAGCCAGTACTTATTGTAATTATTTCAAGACATTGTGGCACAAACCTTTCTAAAATATGGATTTGTGAACTGAAGCAAAGCATGAGATAAACCAATGTGATTTCCTGGATCAAGATGTGAGGAAGATGGAATCAAAGGCATAGTTGCTCGAGTAGTACGAGAAGGTGGAGGCGATGTTGTCACTCGAGTCCTTTTTCTTGATGAAGATGAAGCTTGCCCTAAGTCTTTAGATTTTCCCATGGTGGATAGTGAAAAGAAAATAAAAACATGTGGTGAAGAAATAGAAAAGAAAAAGATCTGACAGGAGTTGAGAAAAGAGAAAAGAAATTAAAAAGAAAGTGTGAGAGAAAATATTGAAAAGAGAAAAAAAAGACTAAGAAGAAAAGATAGAGGTTGTGTTAAGAAAATGAAGGTGTATATAAGAATAAAAACTACACGGGGTCAGTACACAGGTTAACAAAATGGTGTTGACTTTTATAAAATGTAGTTTCAAGTTAGGACATGGTATTTAATGTCATGACATGTGCCCGTGGGACCTACTATCAAAAAGCTTTTTATCTAATGTCGTGTAAAGAAGATTGAAACACAATTTCAAACCGTGTTCTGGAATTGGTCACACAGCATGATGTCGTGTTTATAGGCATGTGACACAGCTTCATGCCGTGTGATGTGATGCTTTGCATGGCTTGAAGCCATGCTTCATGGAGATTGACACGGCTTGAAGTCGTGTCTTGTGATGGCTTGCACGACTTCAAGCCATGGTTTATGGAGGATGACACGACTTGAAGTTGTGTCTTCATAGGCAATAGATAACACGACATTTAACATGTCGTGTACACAGACCGTGCAATATTCTGTAAAAATTTGTGTTGCGGGAGACATGGCATAGTCCTATCCTGTCAATGTCGTGTCACAAAACCATGTCAATTGCACAAATATATCAGTCAATGTTGCATACCTTGACACAGCCTGGACACAACCGTGCATAACCCGTGTGATCACAACTCTGCTCCTAAAATCTGCAAATCTTCGGTCAGCATTTTTCAACCTATGAGAGAAAGATGTAGTAAATAAAAACTGAAAATGAAAATTAAATTAAAACAAAATAATATTGAAGAGAAAATCAATTGGGTTACCTCCCAATTAGTACTAGTTTAAAGTTGATAGCTCGACTATCCCTTAATGAATTCAGGGTGTTGGATTTATGAGTGTACAAGAGAAACTCTTCAGTCTAGCTTCCTCTACAAAGTAGGGCTTGAGACATTGCCCGTTGACCTTGAATGCTTCATTTGCTTTGTTTACAAGCTCGACTACTCCATGAAGAAAAACTTGTGTAATTCTGAATGGCCCAGACCATCGAGACTTTAATTTTCTTGGAAATAACTTCAGTCGGGAGTTAAACAGCAACATTAAATCTCCTTCTTGAAACTCTTTCTTTTGCAATCTTTTGTCATGCCACAGTTTTGTTTTCTCTTTGTAAATCTTTGAATTCTCATATGCATCAAGTTGAAATTCTTCAAGTTCATTCAATTGAAGTAGTCTTTTAACACCAACCTTTTCTTGATCAAAATTGAGAAACCTAGTAGCCCAGAATGCTTTGTGTTCTAACTCAACCGGAAGATGACAAGATTTCCCATAAACCAATTTGAATGGTGAAGTCCCTATTGGAATTTTGTAAGTTGTTTTGTATGCCCAAAGTGCATCATCTAATCGAGTGGACCAATCCTTTCTCGAAGCGTTGATTGTCTTCTCCAGAATGGCTTTCAGTTCTCTGTTTGAAATTTCTACTTGTCCACTTATTTGAGGGTGGTATAGTGTAGCTACCTTATGCTTGACCCCATATTTTGCTAACAGAGATACGAATTGATGATTGTAGAAGTGAGAATCGCCATCACTGATTATAGCTCTCGGGGTACCAAAACGAGTGAACACATTTCTTCTTAGAAACTTGATAACCACTTTAGCTTCATTGGTTGGTAAAGTTATTGGTTCGACCCACTTGGAAACGTAATCAACTCCAACCATTATGTACTTATTTCCATAGGAGCTTGGGAAAGGTCCCATGAAATCTATCTCCCATACATCAAATAATTCAATCTCAATGATGTTGGTGAGTGGCATTTCATTTCATCTGCTAATATTTCTTGTTCTTTGACAAGGATCATACTTAATTATGAATTGCCTTGCATCTTTAAAGAGAGAGGGCCAATAAAACCCACTCTGAAGCACTTTAGCTGCAGTTTTGGTTGAACTTGCATGTCCCCCACACTCAAGTGAGTGATAGTGCATGAGGACTTCTGATATTTCCTCATCTGGAATGCATCTCCGTAACAATCCATCCCCACACTTCTTGTATAGGTAAGGCTCATTCCAAAAGTATTGCCTAGAGTCCCAGAGGAATTTCTTCTTCTGATGGTAATCCATGTCAGGTGGAAGGACACCGCAAGAAATGTAGTTCACAAAATTGGCATACCAAGGGTCTCTGTGCTGGATTCTCATAAGCTGCTCTTCTGGAAGGTCAACTGAGATAGGAAGAGAGTCAGGATTAGTACTTTATTCCAGGTGAGAAAGGTGATCTGCAACTAAATTCTCTGTCCCTTTACTATCTCGAATGTCCAAGTCAAATTCTTGTAAGAGAAGGATCTAACGAATAAAGAGAAGGATCCAACAGATGAGTCTTGGTTTGGCATCCTTCTTTGCTAAGAGATACTTTAAGGCTGAGTGGTCTGTGTAGACAGTCACTTTGCTTCCAACCAAGTATGAACGAAACTTGTCCATAGCGTACACCACTGCTATAAGTTCCTTTTCAGTTGTTACATAATTTAGTTGAGCTTCATCAAGAGTGTGGCTGATATAGTAGATAGCATAGGCTTGTTTGTCTCTTCATTGCCCTAGAACAGCTCCTACTATATAGTCACTAGCATCACACATTATTTCAAAGGGGAGGCTCCAGTCCCGCGGCTGTAAAACAGGTGCTGAAATAAGAGCTTCTTTCAACCTATAGAAAGCATGAAGACAATCATCAGTAAAATCAAAAGGAACATCCTTGGCAAGTAAATTAGTTAAAGGCTTAGTGATTTTGGAAAAATCCTCAATAAAACGCCGATAGATACCGACATGTCCCAGAAAACTCCGTATTCCCTTAACAGAGGTAGGAGGTGGGAGTTTTTCTATCACTGAAACTTTAGCCTTGTCAACTTCAATGCCATTCTCAAATATGATATGTTCGAGAACCACTCCTTTTGTCACTATAAAATGACACTTCTCCCAATTAAGCGCTAGGTTAGTCTCCTCACAATGCTGTAACACTTTAGAAAGGTTATCCAAACATGCATCAAATGAAGAACCATACATAGAAAGATCATCCATGAAAACCTCCATTATGTCCTCAACAAAATCAGAAAATATAGACATCATGCATCTTTGAAAAGTGGCGGGTGCATTACATAACTCGAAAGGCATTCTCCTATATGCATATGTTCCATAGGGGCATGTAAATGTGGTTTTCTCTTGGTCATCAGGATGAATGGTAATTTGAAAGAAACCTGAATAACCATCTAAATAGCAAAAGAATGAATGATTTGAAAGCCTTTCTAAAAGTTGATCAATGAAGGGTAAAGGGAAGTGATATTTCCTTGTGGCTTTATTTAACTTCCTATAGTCAATGCACATGCACCACCCTATGACAATCCTAGTTGGGATCAATTCATTTTTCTCATTCTGCACTACTATCATACCTCCTTTCTTAGGGATAACGTGGATTGGACTAACCCACTTACTATCCGAAATAGGATAGATAATCCCTACATCAAGCAACTTCATAATTTCCTTTTTAACCACCTTTTTCATGTTAAGATTTAACCTTCTTTGATGGTATATGGTGAGTTTAGCATCATTTTCCATGTGAATCCTATGCATGCATAATGAAGCACTAATCCCTTTTAGGTCATCTATGGTGTAACCTATAATCTTTCTATGAGGTCTAATTCTTCTAAGCAGTTTGTCTACATGGTCATTAGTCAACTTAGCATTCACAATGATAGGATAGGTAGAATTAGGGCCAAGGAACGCATACCTCAAAGAAAAATGAAGAGTTTTAAGCTCTATCTTAGGTGCAGTCTGCTCTTCAATCTTACCAAGACTTTCTAAAGTAGAAGGTAAGGGCTCATACCTGACTGATCTTTGCTTATTTAATGTTGGATTTGCACTAAGATAATATTCATACATTACCACTTCCTTGTCAAGATCATCTTCTGAAACATCATGAACCAAGCATGATTAGTCTTTCTTCTCCTTATTCTATTCATGTGTTTGTGTAGTCTTCTCCTTCTCCAAGTTACAAGCAGTTTTTGCATCATTATTTTTTGTCTCATCTGCAGACAATTGCTTACCACTTCTAAGTGTAACCACCTTAGCTTACTCTCTAGGATTTTGAGGTTGACTGGGAAATATTCCACCCTGCTTTGATCCTAATGCTTGAGTTATGATTTGGTTTTCCAACATCTTATTGTGGGTATAAAGTTGTCCTACTTAAGAAGTCAGATTCTTTATTGCTTCATATTGCTCATCTTGGTCTTTTTGGTACCTCTCTTGATTTTTGAGGAACTTTTCCATCATGACTTCAAGGTTGGACTTTGATTCATCTTGTTAAGGGAAGGTAGTCTTCTGTTGAAATCCAGGAGGGGTTTTTTTGAAACCTGGGTTATTGTTTTGCACTCCTCCTTAGTTAGACTATGAAAAATTTGGATGGTTTCGCCAGCTTGGATTATAAGTATTAGAGTAGGGATTTCCTTGATTTCTCTGGAAATTATTGAATACGTTTAACTGCTCAATAGCGGAATCCTGAGAAAAACCTCCCTGACATTCTAAAGATGCATGTCCTCCTCCACAATGCTCACAGGAATACACAGCCATGGGATTGGAGATATTTATAGTCGCCTCCAGTTTCTTGGTGAGCATATCAATCTTGGCATTGAGGAGGTTCCAACTGTCCACTTCATGTAGTCCTGCGACTTTCTTTGGTACACTTCATTCGCCATGCCATTGATAGTTGTTAGACACCATGGTTTCCAGCAAGTTGTAGGCGTCCTCGGGTGTTTTGCTCATGAAGGAGCCTTGAGCTGTAGCATCAATGGTAATCATCATTGGTTCAGTGAGCCCTTGATAAAAGGTTTGGATAAGTAACCACTGTGGAACCCCATGATTAGGACACTGTCTCTGTAAGTCCTTGTATCTCTCCCAAGCCTCATAAAGAGATTCACCACTGTGTTGGGTTAAGCTGGTAATCTCTTGTCTAAATTTTGCCATCTTGCTTGGTGGGAAATACTTACTCAAAAATGCCTTGGACAATACATCCCAATAAGTGATTGATTGTGGTGTAAGAGAACTTAACCACAACTTAGTTTTATCTCACAAAGAGAAAGGAAATAATATGAGTTTGATTGCATCCGGACCAACCACGTTCATCTTGAAGGTATCATAAATTTCCAAGAATTGAGCTAAATGAGCATTTGGATCTTCACTTGGGAGACCCCTGAATTGAAATTGTGAAACCATCTGGATAATCGCCGGTTTAATCTTGAAGTTATTAGCGTCCACTGTCAGTCTCACAATGCTACTCAAATTATCGCCTGGATTAGGCATTGTGTACTCTTGAAGAGCACGATTCCTAATCTAATGTGCTGTTTGGTCTTTGGCCATGATTTTCTTATCTTTTTCATGTTTTTCATTTCGATTCTTTTTACAAGACTTTTCAATTTTAGGATTAAATTCTTCCAAACTAGCTCCCAGAGATCGAGTGTTCATACACTACAAAGTACCTGAAAATGAAAGGAAAGTAAATAAATCCGAAGGAAATAAAAACTACTAGTCTAAAAAAAGTAAAAATTGAATCAATATCAATATTGTCAGTCCCTGGCAACGGCTCCAAAAACTTGTTGCTCTTAAAACTCGCAAGCGCACGAGTCGCGATTGTAGCACATAAGATATCATTTCCATGAAGACTGTATATCGACTACCAATTATTTTTACCTATAACTTAACTAGAAAACCGAGTACAAGAAGTTGAGCTATTATAAAATATAAATAACAATAAAATAAACTAAACTGGAATCAGATATTTAATGCTTAGAATATAGGTTTAGTTTCACTATTCCATTCTAATCTTGAACACATTATCAAACAAATAATCTTTGGAATTCAATTAAGGGTAATTGCTCTAAATTACCTAAACACTCTCTCAAGTTCAATTAAGCATGCAAGGATTAAAATCTAACCTACTCTCGTGATTAATAAGTTAATCCTAGCTCATTAAGACTTTTAGCAATTAATTTGTTACCATGATTAAACTGTCGTGACTCCCCGAAGAGCTCGCCTACTCTCGTGGTCGAGTGATCTAAATTCTAAGTGTTCTTAAGCTAATAAATTCCCCAAACTCTCATTGGTGAATTTATCCATAAACAAGCAATCAAACAGGCCTCGAATGATAACTAGATAATATTGCAACACAAAGGATTAACTGAAATTCAAATCAAATAAAAGTACTTGTGTTCAATTCATATAATGGTATAGCTACTCCTAACCACGATTCTAAAAGAGAATTAGCCACGCATGGCTATGGAGAAATCCATAAACATGATATATGGAAAAATAGCAAGATGAAATAAAAATAAAGTTGTTTAACAATTGTCGATTTTTCTTCAGTCGTCCCCGTGTATCTTGCCTCCTCATCCCCTCTCCTTCAAAAAGTGTTTTAATTTCCTTTATATAGAACTAGGGTTAGGGAGAATCCTCTTTGGTCTCAAATCTTCTTAATTTGCAAAACAAGAGACTTCCTAAACATCACACGACTTAGATACGATAAAGACAAACTGTGACAAAGTTAGGTGATGTCTAAAATGTGATTGGCTCTGGATGGCTCAAATATGGCTTGCAATTGGCTCAAAGATTTACACAGGATTTGGAATCTTTGACAATTCAACTCTAAATTCCTCATTTGCTCTTTAATTGCCTAGGGTCCACATACACTCAAAAGATAAACATTAATTAAAAACTAAATATATCTTCCTAAATAGAAAAATAATAATAAAAAATCCAAATCAAATACTAATTAATAAATAAACTCTTAATTAGACCCAAAAATTATTTACATTAAATTATTTTCTAATTAAAATTTGTTAAAATTTAATTCTAAGACACGTAAATAATATGAACATCATGTCTCTATTGTGACACCTGTTAAGGATGTCAAGCATACATTGTATGCATATGACTAATACATAACATATGTATTAAAAACTAACTTTAGATCACATGTCAATATATACATCACCCTTATATATATATAAGTAATACATATTACACAAAAAGAGCTTATTACAACATAATAAAATTTATTAAGTACTTCATGCTCAAAAACCTGAGGACGATCCCCCTGCTAACCCACCTGACACAATGCTAATATAATTGATGCAAATGTTTCTTCAAGACATATTACAGTTCTTCTAATCCTGAAAAATATTACAGAGGAGTGAGCCTGCAACTCAGCAAATGAATAACATAATATTCTATGAAAAATAGCACATTCAAGCATGTAGTATT
>CATIWM010266456.1:0-11280 GCA_949671775.1 Mallotus repandus
ATAATAATATTACTCATTTTATTATTATTATTTCCTCAAATTTTTTCAATTTTTTTATTTTCTCCATAAATATATAGTGTTTTTCTATTATTTTCATTGTTAATTTTAATTGATTTATTATTTAAATTTTATTCATTTCAATTTTTAATTACATTAGTGTTTTTGACTTAGTTTAAATTATTTTTAAATTTATAACAATATTTTTAAATTATTTAAATATAATTATAAAATAAAAAATAATAAAAAATTTAGAACTGAAATCTGGTTCGGAATCAACACTAGACCTGAACAGTCTAAGGCACGGTTCCAATCTGAAACCAGAACCAGCTGGTTCCAAACTGGAACCGTCTGGTTCCGAACCATGGTCAAGATCAATTTCAAATTCAATATCTTATGTCCCATCCATCTCTACCCCTTTCACTGCATTATTTTTTATTAATATATTTGTTTGTCTAAAAAAATATATATATAGCTACAATCCATACAGACACTTAACTAATATGACATTACAAATAATATACTTTTAATTCCGTGTATGTGCAGAAAAGTTAAATAATATATGATAACTCCGAATTGATGGTACCACTTATGAGATGTATATACAGTGAGAAATTAACTCAAACCTCTTAGGAATAGAATAAAGAGAAGCCAAATACATAATTTTATTTTAATTTTTCTATTTTTTAATACAAAATGTTTTCAAATAACTGCACATATGCTACTTATTATCAAATACCCAAAAAAAAGCAAGTTTGACATGCTTACTTAAAACATTATTCAATATGCGGAAAATAAACCAAAAACATACAGAAAATAAACTAAAAATATAAAAAAAATTTAAATTTTGTATCTTTAAAATTTGTATTCGGCCAGCTTTTTGTAATGAGTCATACCCAAAATTGCTTTGACTATATGATTACAAGCAAAGCTATATGTATGCTATGCAGTTGCCACCCAATCGCATAAAAATAATCAATAAATCAAAACCAATAAAAAAAAACTAAAATTGACTGAGTTGTTCAAAGAAACCTATAAAAATGAAATTTCTATAAATATCAGACAAGAAACCTTCCCAGCCCCCCTCGCCATTTATTTTACGTCATAAAATTTACAAAAGAGTTTCAATTAAATACTTATATTTTATTCAGCAAGAGACTTTCCACCTCTCCATTTATTGTACTATATTTAACTTTCTTAGACTACTATAATATATATAATGCCAAGAAAACATACTTTTAGACATTCCCACAGGCCAGCGCGCCCTTGGCCAAGCTAAGGCTTTCCACTGGCATTTTTGGGACTCGGGTTTGAGTCCAACTCCTACCTCCAAAATTACACGGAGAAATAGAAAAACACAAGAAAGTAAATTAATTAAATTAACCCTTCTAAATTGAAAAGGAAGAAAAGCAGTACCATCCAAAGCCAACAGTCTAATTTCATTCTCAATTAAAATACCAACAGATGCACATCTTGGCCTTGGACAATTTGTGCCACTACAGCTTGGACACCACTCTAAGTTTTATAGGCCACCAATTTTTTCGATAAGCCAAACTTAATTGAGGTAGTTCAAGGTTTCTGCAGCTTAAGGGAGGTCACTACTGGCAAACACATCCTCAACACAACATCCTGTTATTACCAAATTCAGATGAGATAAGAATCAAAGTCAATTGGCAAGCCCGTAGTTGCTACAATTCAATTCTTTCAACTTCAAAATAAATAACTGACATGATTTTTGCAAGAATTTTTGAAGGATTTGAACTCTTGCACTTGATTTATTCCAAACAGAAGACCAATATGAACTCAATTTCAGGATTAAATTTTTTTTTATTAGAGTACAGTTGAGGTTGAGGTTGTAGAAAGTTGAATAATTAAATAATAAAATCTTCCTTCAAAATATTAAAACGTTATGGATTCAATTCCATACTATTCTACAGTAAAATTTAGGGTGAAAATAGAATTGAGATTTTTACCTGTTAAAAAAATTACGTGCATATGTTTGGGATAAATCGTCATTAGGAATTTTTTTAAAATGTACATTAGAAAGTATAAACGGGAACAAGGATGAGGTGCATCTCCAACCTGAGACACACCTCAAGGTGCAAAATATTTTTATTTTATTTTATTTTATTTTTGAGCTGGTTGAAGTGATTAATTCCCCACCACAAAGTAGAAGCAAGAGGGGATGAAAGTTCAAACCATGCTCCCAACATCTAAATATCCATACATTTTAGCACTTGAACTACTTATGGAGGATAAGGTGCTAGACATCTCTACCACTAAGCCTAACTGGCTAGACGTTCTTAGGAATTTTTAATTAATTCTACTTGAAATTGAGTATATAAAACCAAATAAACTTATTTAAGCAAGAATTGTAAAATATTTTTGAAGGCTATATATATATATATATATATACCTTGTCACCATTGAAGTCGAACACAAGATTTCTATCATCATTCATCATCCTGTTCCCTCCCTGTGGCAACATGGAATAAAGTGAAAGCATTTTGCAGAATTGTATATGCAGATCCAACCACAATTGTCGCAAGCATGTACCTGAAATTTATATTGCATAATCATTGTAAATTAGGGAAAAAAAAAAGAAAATATAACAATACCCTTTTGCACAATTTACAATACCAAGAAATTCCTGAAAAGAAATAGCTTGTAGCAAGGTTAAGGATTACCTGTAGGCATGGACGTCCTTGAAGTGAATTTTAAAGTCAATATACTCTATGTCTAAGGTAGCAGTGTTGGTTGTCAAGATGACAAGTGAAGCTATGAGCAAAAGGAGGGTGAGAATCCTCAGCATGAGAGCAGCCATGCGAGAAGCCATGGATGGTGGTGGTGGTGCCATCTAATTAGCTTCTAATTGTTTATTATTATTTTTTTCTCCAGAAACACACAACACAAAGGCTAGCTTGTTGTATAGTTGAAAATGGAAAGTGTTTAATTATTTTTTGTGTGCTCTCAAGATTAAGGTTGGTACATTGACTTATAGAAGTCATTGAAGGGTTTACTTTGACTTCTTGCACCGCATAATCTATTAACAAATGGGTTTTGCTTGAGACTTAGGCTTTGTTTGTTTGCGGAAAATATTCATTCGAAAAATATTTTTTCTTATTTTTTAGTGTTTGAATTACTTAGAAAAAATAAATTAAAAAAAATACTAGTCAAAAGAAAATTACTTCAAAATAAAGAGAAACTGTTTTTCCATTTTAAGGATGAGAAAACATTTTCCAATACCTTTTCTAATATCTTCTCTACTTAATTATAAATTTTCTTCCTTTGTATTTTTCAATGCATTCTTTCCTCATTTATTGTCTCTTTTAGTGTTGCAACCAAACATAAAAAAAATATTTTATTTGGAAAATATTTTCTAGAAAAAATATTTTTCAAAGATAAAATATTTTTTGCAAACAAACAGAGCATTAATCTATTAATAAATCATTACTTGCTGGGTTCATTGACACACAGCAGAGATAAAACATACATAATTAAGAAGAAACATGGAACAAGCCCTCTTCATAGACGTTTCTATTTATTTTCTTTGGCATTTCATACATTCTTGCACTACTATTATTCTTAAATTTTTTTACAGTCTTTCCTACTCTATTATTGTATTATATGATACAATTAAATTTGTGATATATATTTTTAAATATTTTACACTTGATCAGTAAAAATTTAATAAGTAAAAATGAGATAATTTAATTATTGAATTTAGAGATGGATAATAAATCTTTTTATTGCTTTTAATGTTGAAAGATTTAAATTGCAATCTCATATTATCAACTAAAACATATTTGCTTATTATTTTAATATTAGTAAAATACTATATCTAGTCTTTTCAATGTAAATTATATTGGATATTTTTCTTATATATTTTGAATATATTACTTTCGGCTCATGGTATATAATAAAAAGTTATAACACCAGGACATTTTTTATGGTGACTTTATTTTGTTATAACATGATTTATTTTATTTATAAAAATTATTTTAATTTATAAAAAATTGAAAAAGAAAAGTTCATAAAATAACGTTCTTTTTTGTATATATATGAAAATTAGTCATTCTTCAGTTAATTTGATTCTTTTTTTAGTTTGCTGTTTTTGAAAGAAAAAGCTATTCTTTTAATAAAAAATTTTACATAAAGTCAATATTATTTTACTAATAAAAATAATTTTTGTAAAATAATTAAGAAATTTTACTTTATTCTAGAAGAAAATAATCACAAAAATACTATTGTTAGAACAAAGAATTTCATTATCACCATTTGGATCATTAACTTAAAAAGAATCCAATAAGCACATTTTGAGAATTCTTGCATATCTTAGTCGGATATGAGATACAATGATATACGTTTTTATCTTTATTGAACAATTATAACATACTCAACTTATACATCACACATCTAACCATAAAAATATAACATTTTAAGCCATAAATCTGATGCCATGAAGTTGTGGTACAAAAAGTTGAAAAAAATACCTTCCCAGCCAAAATTGATAATTAATTTTTCTTGAACTTGTTTCAAATATTAAATGTTTAGTAATTAAAAATTGGGGATATGTATAAATTAGTTTGAAGATGTTTTTTTGAAGAGATGAAGATAAAAAATAATATTATATATTAAAAGTCCTCATAAAGTAAGAATTAATCTCATTTCACATATAGAATAACGACCCCTCATTTTCTTACAATGAAAATTATATAGGCATTTGTTTTTCTAATAGTAGTATGTATTAATTTTTTTAGTTGTGGTGAATCTTATAATCGTGTGTGTGTATATATATATATATATATATATATATAAAGTTATGAAAAAGTTATTTAAAATTAAAATTCAACTTTTATCATAAAAAAAATCACAAGGTGTGACAAAATTTATCATGTCAGTCATACCAACATAAAATTATAGGTTCTTAAGGTGTCAAAAAAGAATCATAAGTTTTTAATAATAAAATATTTAAATCTATATTTTTCTAAATATTTATCATATTTAATAATAAAATTCAATATAATCAACACAAAATTTAATTCAATGAAAAAAAAAGCATACCTATTTGATATCAAAATTCAAAATCAGGATGTGTAGATAAAGATTAAATATTATTTTTACTTTTCAACTTATATTTTTATTTTTACTTGGTGCCTTCGGTATGTATTATTGATAAGTTTTTAGTATTGGAAACAATACGCATTATGAGAAAATATTATTTCAAAAAAATGATTAACTACTAGCTATAATTAATTATTTAATTATTTTTAGGCATAACCCATTTTTTGCCCCTGTCACTTTTATTTTTTTCCGGATTTCCCCCCTGCACTTTTATTTCTATACATTGAGTCCCTACAATTTTATTTTGCCATATATTGAATGCCTACACTTTTTTTTGCCATACATTGGGTCCTTAATTTAAAAGTAATACACTTTTATTTTACCATACATTGGATCCTTAATTTTAAATTAAAGACCCAAAATATGGAAAAATAAAATTGTAGGGACTCAATATATAGAAATAAAAGTATAGAGGGAGAAAATCTGAAAAAATAAAAGTGCAAAAGGCAAAAAATGAATTAAGCCTTATTTTTATTGGTGAAGGATGAGTATTTTAGTGGCAAGTTCCTTTAAAATATCTTAAAGGAGAATAAATGAGCACTTTGTCACTAAAAATTATTAATGGTGGCATAAATATTAGTTGGATGTCGGCAAAGTCTCCATGGACTTGGAGTCAATGACAACTGTACTATAGACATGGAGTCCAAGGCGGTTGTAGCCGTGTTAATGATGGTGGTGTAAATATGTGTAAATATCTAGTTAGGTGTAGGGGTGTCCAAAAAACCGGCCAGCCAAAATGCTGAGCCAAGCCGAACTGAAAAAGAGAGAGCGGCTCGATTTTTGAGTGAGAGAGAAGGCGGCTCGGTTCAAGAAGGTGGATTTTTTGCGAGTTCGGCTGGTGATTCGGTATGATGGTTCAAATATCCGAACCTCCCGAACACCCGATTTATAAAACGACGTCGTTTTATATTAGTGCATTTTAACCCTACATATAAAAATGGAATTTTCTAGGGGGCCTCATTTCATAGCCGCCTCCCTTACCATTCAACCCTAAAATGCTCTGTTTTCTCTCAAAGCTTAAACCCTAGCGCCACCTCCCCACTCTATTTCCAAACCCTAACTTCAACCTCTCAACTCTCTATCTTCTTAGTTTAACCATAGCCGCTCTTGTTTCTGTCAACCTCTAAACTCTCTATCTTCTTTGTTTAACCCTAGCCTCCATTTGATTTATTGAACCTCTCATCTTATGATGTATCATCTTCTTCCATTGATGCATGCATGATGCATCCACTACTCCTGTTGCTCTCTATATGTGTTCTATGTTCTCCTCTTCTACATTTCTTTTTTTAAAGAACTAAGATCAATAGATCATTGATATGTGTTCTCATTTTGGATGCTTTGATTTGTGTAAGTTGACCTACTAATGGTGTTTAAAACTTTTATATTTGTTTTAAATCATTTGATATTTCAATTACTTAAATCTATTTTTATTTTTTAAATGATAGATCATTTGAGATTCAAAGGTGGAAGCTCTGAAGGTGGAAGCTCTCCTCTCTATATTATTTGTTTGATATGTGCTTTGATTTAAACAAAAGGTGGAAGCTATCTTTCTTCAATCTCTGGTACAAATCGAAGCTTTGTAGAAGAGGTAATTTATATGAAATTAATTTTTTTTAAGATCTTGATTATGGAAAGTCAAAAATATATTTTTTGGTTATTTTTTTTAGATCTGGAAAATGTGTTTAATTTTTGGGGTTTTTATATATTTTGTGATGTTGAATGTTGATTAATCTGTGGGGGGTTTATATATTTTTGTTGGTTTATATATTTATATGATGTTTATATATTTTTGTGATGTTTATATATTTATATATTTTTTGGTAAAATAAATCTTTTTTCTGTGATGTTGATTTTGTTAAAAAAATGTTTTTTTAAATCTTTTATAAAAAAATGAATCTATTTTCTGTGATGCTGATTTTGTTAAAAAAAATGTTTTTTAAATCTTCTAAAGAAGAAAAAAATGAATCTGTTTTATGTGATGTTGATTTTGTTAAACAAATAATTTTATTTTTTGTGAATCTGTGAAAATGATTTTGTTAAGAAATATGTTAGTTAATTTTTATAATCTTTGTTTATAACGTATCTGCTTATGTTTGGTAAATGTGTCTGTTTAATTTGGGAAATTTTAAACTTTGTCTCTTATTAATCTGAATCTGTGTTTTGACCTAGATGGATAATGTTGCTGGTATAACTACCAACAGCAACAACATTACTGCTGCTCCTGCTGGTAGTGAACCTAACAAAGTCCCACACACAGTGGAAGCATTTAAAAAATCCGAGCAGCCACCACAAGCAGCTTAGAAATCAAAAAAAGAAAAGAGGTTGAACACATATCACCTGCCTAGAAACATTTTGAAGAGATAAAAAATGCAGTAGGAGTTGTGTACAAAGTAAGGTGCATTTATTGTGCTAAGGTATTTAATGGTCACTCTAAGAAACATGACACATCATCTATTTGAAATCATAATCTTGTTAAAAAACTCTCATGATAAAAACTCTAGACAGAAATTATTGACATTTCAACCTGTTTCTAAAACGGTGGAAGCTGAAGGCAAAGAAACCCTAAAATAATAGGAACATGGAAATTTGATCAAGAGGGAATAAAAAAGAGTCTTGCACATATGATTATTATTGATGAAATGCCTTTTAAAAGTGTGCAAAGGGAGGGGTTCAAAAAATTCTTATGTGTTGTATGTCCGAGGTTCAAATTACCATCTAGATCTACTTTGACTAAGGATTGCTTTGATGTGTACTTACATGAGAGGCAGTCTTTAAAGATTTTTTTTAAAGATCATTGTCAAAGGGTGAGCGTAACTATTGATGCATGGACATCTATTCAACACATAAATTACATATGCATAACTACTCACGTTATAGATAATCAATGGAAGCTACATAAGAAAATTATCTCATTTATGACTTTTACATCTCATAAAGGTGATTATATTGCAAAAGCTTTGGATAATTGTTTGCTTGAGTGGGGGCTGAGAAACATATTCACTGTAACTGTGGATAATGCCTCATCTAATGATACCACCATGGGACATTTTAAAAAGAAAGTCTTAAGTTAGGGTTGTAGTTCAGTTAGATCTAAATATTTCCATATAAGGTGCATAGCTCACATATTAAACCTGATTGTGCATGAGGGGTTGAAAGACGTTGGTGAGGCTATTAAAAAGGTTAGAGAATATGTTAGATATATAAGAAACTCACCTGACTTAGGAAATTTAAAGAATATGCTCAGTTACTTGGGGTTAATTCTAAATCCTCTCTTTCCCTAGATATTCCAACAAGGTGGACTTCCACCTATTTGATGCTAAAAAAAGCTTGTGTTTATGAAAAAGCTTTTGACAAGTATGATGAATAAGAGTCATCATTCATATCAGATTTAAATAATTAGGTCCTTGAATACTTTGACTGGATGTTTGTGAACAAAATGGTTGATTTGCTAAAACACTTTTATGACATTACGATGAGAGATTCTGGTTCTCATTATGTGACTTCCAACACTCTATTTTTTAAAATATATGATTTATACATGATCTTGAATGAGTGGAAGCAGTCTCATGATTTGTATGTCAAAATAATGGGTCTGAATATATTACAGAAGTTTGGAAAATATTGGGGTGATCCTGATAAGATGAATAATCTGATATTCATTTCTTCTATTTTGGATCATCGAGACAAACTTGAGTACATGTCATATTCTCTTTGTCAAATGTATGGACCTGTTATTAGTCAAAGCTTATCTCAATTAGTGAAAAATAATCTTCATGAATTGTTTGATGATTATGTGGATGTCTATGGTCAAGTACATGAGAATGCTTCTCAATCATCTGCTTCTCAATCATCTACCCATGCTTCTATAAATTCTGTGAAAAGTGTGTCTATGTTGAAAGCAAGATTTAAGTAGCATAAAATGGATACTGGAATTGGTGGCTCCAAATGGTCTGATCTTGAAATATATTTGAATAAGTCTACTTTAGAAGAAGAGGGACCATTTGATCTATTGAGATGGTGGAAACTAAATTCTGAAAGGTTTCCTATACTATCTAGAATGGCTTGGGATATTTTAGTCGTTCCCATCTCAATTGTTGCCTCAAAATCTGCTTTTAGCACTAGTGGTGGAGTGTTGGATGCATTTAGGAGTTCACTAACTCCACGGATTGTGAAAGCATTAATTTGTTCCTAATATTGGCTAAGACATAGTAAAGAAGAAATTTCTATTGAGGAGGAACTCAATGAGCTTGAAAACTTTGAAAATGGCAAGTATTTAAACCTTTTTGAATCTGTTATTTTTTTTTGTTGAATCTGATTAAGTGTTAATGGATTGATGACATTGCTTTCATTCTTTTTCAGATCTTGTAACTGTTGGTGTTGGTTCATCAATAACACCCACATCAGGTGTAAACTGTGGATAATTCTTGGCAGTGCCCTAAGTCCTAAATGCACATACTGGTAGTAAATTCATTTAATCTCTATTTCTTATATTTTTTATTAATCTGATTTCTTTTAATTCTTATTTTGGGCTTTGACGTAGGAAACTTCCACTATGATTTAAAGATTGAGTGGCTCCATTATCTTGGGTGCATTTTATATAGCCAGACAATGTTACAACAGCATTCTTTCAACCAATTATGAGCTTTTGAGTTCATATTATTTTATAATGCATTGCATTCCTTGCATTCTTCTATTTTTGCTTGCCTTGCCTGCATTCTGTTGTGCTTACTGCCTATTTACTTGCATTTGCATATGCATAAATTGCATTCTTGGCTTGGCTGGTACAATGATGAATGCTTCCACCTTGTATTTAACTCTTTTTTAAGTTCACTTGTGCTGCAATTGTTTGGGGGGGTAGTCTTTAAATGCAGTCTTTAAGTGCAGCCAAAATTTGTGGTCAAGGTTCTTATATGAATTAGAAACAAAACCTGAGTATTAGTGAAGTTAATTTTAATATATTGTTACAAATATCTGAGTATCAGCCAAATTACTTTTTTCATGTTTTTTTGCAGGTTTTTGTTTTTTGCTTTATATTGTGCAAGACCTCTCAAACCTTTTTTTGTTGATGGGTTCTAAAAATGATCAAGTGCATGAGAATCATATTTTGTCAAATACATAGTTTAATTTCATATGTAATTTATTAACATCAATTGTAATTTGTACATGATTCTAATAGCTACATTTCATATATTGAGCCCAAAAGTATAATTGAAAATGTAATTTGGACTCAGATAGGTGTATTTTTTTGGACATATTTTGTAAATTGTCTAGGTTTTGGCACATAATATATAATTAAATATTACTGTTTTTACTTTGGGCTCAACAATTTAAAGCCCAAAGCTTATACCTGCTCGGCATATCCGATCCAAACCCAACATTGCGGGTAATCAGACCCATCGGTTCTTCTAATAAATCGGTTGCGATTCGGCCTGGTGTTCCCATACATCCGAACCCGATCAGATTTCTCCTTTATGCCCCCGATCCAACCCGACCCATCCGATGAACACCCCTAGTCAAGTGTAGCCATATTGGCAGCATAGACTTGGAGTCAATGGCAAATGTAGGAAAAAAAAAAAAAGCCATCCCAATACATATAAGGGTGTAAGGGTAAGCACGGTCCAATTTAGTTTAAAGAACATACTTTTTTGAAATTATTCTAAAATATTAAAAATCTAAAAATTAGAGATCAGAATTGTTTTAAATTTTCTATTCAATTCAGTTTGAAAATTAAAATTTTTACTTTAATTCGGTTTGGATATCGATTCTTATTCGGATTAAAATTTTCAGTTCAATCCGGTTCGAAAATTGATTTTCTTTAAATTAAAAAATAAATAAAAATATAATTAAAATTAAACTATAAAACTACCAAACATTTCATAATTTTTTCATAATTAATATAGTATACAATTATTATATTTTTATGAAAAAATTATATAAATAATATATATTATAAAATAATAATAACAACACTATAGTTATTAGAAAAATATAAGATATTACAATTTCATTATTGAAGGTGAATTTAAATTTTTCAACATAAATTATATTATAATATTCTAAAATAATATTTACTAATTTAATATTTATTTTTTGTAATTTAAAATAATTTGATTGATTAGTGAAATTTTTTTTATTTCAAATAATTAAAATGATATTAGT
>CATIWM010266487.1:0-16848 GCA_949671775.1 Mallotus repandus
GTTGTTTAATAGTAATTTTGGAAAATAAATGAAAAATAAATTTATTTGTTATTTTCCAAGCTTTAATGAGCCTTTTATTATTTTTATGATATAATTGAGTGATTTTAATAATTATTTAAAATTTATGCTAATTTAATTGTAAATGGAAATTTTAAGCTATTACTGAATTTTATTAGCAAATTATTATTTGTAATTAAGGATTTTTATTATTTATTTGGAAATCTATTTCCTTTATATTTTTATATATAAATAAATTATATGGTGATAGATAATTAAAATTTTAAGGTATTTTGTGATTTGAGAAAATTGTATTGTTTTTATATTTGTGTTGTTATGTTGGTTCTCGGTTGAGCATTAAATGTAGTTCGAGGGCCCAACCTGAGATGTTGAATTTTGAAATATTTTAAAGTGTGTTTGCGTGTAGGAATTACTCTACTTTTAGTAGAGAGATGTCCATTTTACAGAAGAGACTCAGCCAAAATTTTGGTAGATTTCTCGTAAAACGTGACATCGGGTTTGGTTGAGTTTTGAGTTTAGTAGAGTCGTGTCTTAGATCAAGTTATCCTTAGAAATCTAGAATGTATAAGGTTAGGATTTTAATCCTAATTATTATTTTATTATTTTCCAATAGCTGCACTAAGAGTTAGGCCTCCAGTTTAGGGCCAGTCAAATCAGAACAGAGGAGCGCATTCCACCTATAAGTTATTATTATATGTATGTATGACATATAGAACCGTTTACCTAGAATCCATATATTTTATTGTTAATGTGAAATAAATATGTTGCATTAGACCTTTATTTGTTATTTATTTGTTTGGTGATTATTAAAATATATATATATATATATTTCATTATATATATATATATATATTGTGAATATAATGTTCTTGACTTGGATGCTATTTTATTATTGTTGATATAATTTTGTTATTGTGATGTGTTATTTTTGGAGGACAGTAGTAGAACGTGCTACCTAGTGGGCTACATTAGGACTGTTGTGCAATAGTACGCTAGATGTTAGGTTATGATATAATGATTGATGTGTGAAATGATTAAATGATTTATTGAGATTTGTGGTTGAGAGTGGTGTGGCTGCGGTAGCTCGGTTGACTTAGTGTCTCGGGGCCAGTCATACCAGTAATGTGGCTGCAGTAGCTCGGTTGACTTAGTATTTCGGTAGCGAGACTGCTGTAGCTTGGTTGGCTTAGTATTTCGGGACCAGTCCACTACCAAAGTTTGGAAAAGAGAAATATTATTGGAATTAAAAAATTTAATGATCAATGGAGTACAATATTTGAGGTTACGAAATTCTTAGGGTTCTACTCTGATCCTCCACTTATTTGCATCTCATGTGTTTATATGAAAAGTGTTTTTGAGCATTTGCCTGAAATGCATGTATAAATTAAATAAATATAAATATAAAATATATAAATATTATATTGATGTTTGGTTGCTTGTATGCTTAGGTTGCATGTATATATATAATAATAATTCACTCAGTGAGGTCTGACCCCCTCAATTATTTTTCAGGATCCTTCTCGTCAGACCTCTCATAGTAGTTCTCTTTGCCGGACTCTTTCTTCACCAGATGATTTATGTAAATTTTAAACTATCCTACTTGTATTTATTAGACGTTACAGTAGTAGTACATGTTGTAGTTTGTGATGATGTTATTATCTAAGGTTGTGTACCTGAATATTTTTGTCAAAATATTTTATCATGATATTATTTATGGAAGATTCATTATGTTATTAAAATTTTTAATTCTGAGGCATGTTTGTGGTTATGTTTGGTGATAAAGTTTTGTTTAAGGCTTGCTGTGAGTTCCGGATTCGTGTGAATTCTTATTCCTTAGCGCCAGTCATGACTCCCGGATTTGGGTCGTGACAATAATATTTTACATAAAATATAATATGTGTATTTAAAATAATTTTTTTAAGAAAAAATATAAACTATATATATATATATATAATATGAACTAATTTAAGGTAAATCATAAATTATTTAATTAAGAAAATAGCAAGTTTTATGATTAATTTAATTTTTACTGTTAAATAAATTTACATATTTTTAAGAGTAAATTACATTTTCCTTCCTAAGTTTTGACCTAATTCACATTCTCTCCTCTCCTATTTGAAGACCCCTCAATTTTAATTTTGTCAATGCTTAAATCCCTTTGTTGTATTTTGTAGTACAATATTAATAAATATATAATGACAATTGCTTGTTTAGAAGTCATTTAAAGTTAAAATTACAACATAAATATTTTAAAAGTATCAAAATTTAGTATACTTTTCAAATAATTTAAAGTAAATTTACTAATTGGTAGAATAGTTTCTTATTCAATTATAATATTTGCAAAGAATTTATTTATTTAAAATAGCTCTTTTCATATTTGATAACAGTTCAATCACATGAATTTATCATTACTATGAATAATTTGCAACAATTATTATATTATTGATTCAATTTAGTTTTATTATATTTTTTCATAATTAAAAACCAAAGAAAAAATCTAGTTTTAAAAATAAATTGTAACAAACCTTTTAACATTTTAAATCATAATATTTTATTTGGATTGAATTAGATTAATTTAGTTTGGATAATTTGAAGATTTTTTATAGTTTCACTAATTATTTAGCGACCTTAATATATAAAGAATAGTCAAGTTTCACATGAACATTAGCAAGAAATGTAATAAATAAAGATAATTTGGTTAGTTTATAAGTTAAACAATATATGATTAGCCTAATTAAAAAGTAAAAAAAGTAAAATAAAATAAAGTAAAGGACAAACAAAATATAGAATATAGGGGGTATTTGGTTTAGCTAGTGGAGTAGAGCTGATGGCTGTTAAGTTTCTATCAGCTACACAATACTGTTTGGTTAAATTTTTAAAAAGGTAGCTGATAGTTATTGGGACACTTATTTGCTATGGTTCATATCAGCTCCAATTTGGACCTTTTCATGAACAGTTCCTACATATCCAAATGAAATTACTTAATTAACCTTATCCATTTAAATAATATAATTACTTAAATATCCTTATCTCTTTAAATTAAATTAATAGGTATATTTTTATATATTAATTTTTTCCTTTATATTTCTTAGTTACTATTTTACACTTCTTTTGAAGATTTGCAAATACAATATATATATATATATATACACACACACACGCACACACATGAAAGCATATTATTTCAATATTTAAAAATTATAAATATAAAATATTTATTAAAATTAATATGTATAATAAATACAACTAAACATATAAATAAATAAATTGTAATGAATGTAGAGTATTAAAAAAATTGTTAACATCTATAATAGTCATTAAACATATAAATTTCAGCAACTATAACTGATTTTACCAAATGCATAATATTCATTAGCTACTAGCATCAGTTAATAGCTAACAACTTAGCCAAATAGACTCATAGAAATAGTTAGACTTGCAAGATTAAAAATAATGGTAATAGTAGTAAGATTATATGTGCTAACAAATGATTGAAAAGTATATATTAGGAGATAAATAATTGAAGAAAAATAGTAAAATTAAGACTAATAATGAAATTGACAAGAATGAATATGGTATTAGAACACTTAAAAATTCCATTATCAAACATGTATTAAATTATTATTTTTGAAGTAGAACTTACATAGAAATAAATTATAAATATATTTTTACAAGAACTAACTCAATTCAACATCTTCACACAATTTAATAACAACAATACTTAAAAACGAAAATTGCATACCCACATCACATGCTAGCAAAAATAAAAAAATTAAAACACAATAAAAATTAGTAAAAATATTCTATAACTACTAAAAGTAATTAAAAAAATAAATAATTAGTACATCTAATAAAAGAAATATCAACATTGGTAAAAATAAGTAGTCAATCAATTTAATCTTTTTTTAAAGAAATATCTTATTATATATATATTTGGCGGAAAGAACTTCAAAAAATTGAATATACATATAATTAAGTGTCCAAATTGATATGATTTCAAATTATAGATAAAAAATTGAGAAACGTATGAAATAAATTACAAAAATTAGCTTAACATCAACATATCTTTTTTTAGGTAAAGTTATTATTTAATAACAAATTTTTTATTTTAGAAATAATTGTTATTTCATTAAGAAGAATATTTTATTAATTTTTAAATATCTTCTAAAAATGTTAATTTTTTTTATTAATTCCTATTAATGTTTTATTTAAAATATTATTATATTATATATTTGAATTCCCAAAAGAATTAAAGAAAACTATTTTAAAAATAAAAATATTTATTTGTTACTAATTTACTTTAGAATTTTGAAAATTTTCATTTTAATTTTTACTAAAATTTATAATTTACTCTCATTGTTTTTTTTATCAATTAACTTACTGTTATAACTTTCTAATCTAACTTAAATTAGAATTTTATTTGTAAAGTTTGAGGATAAATTTCTTGTGGCATAGTTAACCATATTGTAAATTAATTAATTATAATTTGGACATTTCTATAATATCGTAAAGATAGGAATACTATAAGAAGTAGTATGTTTCAAAATCATTACACATCTTCAATCCCTAGTGGAGTTGCCACTATGATTGAGCTAGAGGCATTTAGAAATCAGAGTGAGATGCGACCATGACACTAGAAAGAGAATCAGATATGCCTTTTTAGAAGGATGAAATGATAATCCTTGCGGAAACTCGAAGAAGTCTTATGTAAGTAATCACCACCTGATCAGTCAAAAAAATGAGAGAAAATCTCAAACTTAGCAAAATTTATCGTCTAGATAAAGATTTTGAGTTTGGAAAAAATGTTTCTACTTAGCTACTTCTTTTTAGCTAATACCCATTACACTTTTTGCATTACTCTGGTTTCGATATGACAAAATGTATATAAAAACACACCTATCCATAGCAATAATAATTAAAAGTATAAAGAAAAAAAGATAATTACAATTATTACATGACATTTTTAGTAAATACATCAAAAATAAAAAAAGTGCAAAAGAGCAGGTCTAGCCCTAAATCTAATAAAACCTTGGAAAACAAATGTTAGCATAACAAGATTTATATTTATGCACTATATACAACATCCACAAAGATAAAATAATAGAAAAATAACAAAATAATAAAGTGACAGCAGAATAGCACCAACAAAATGTAGAAATAACAAAACATGGTATTCATAATGGAAGATAATACTAAAACATATCGATAGCCTAAATATAACAAATTGAGTTAAAGCATATTCTATTACTAATTATTGAAAATTCAAACTTACTATAGTCTAAATTCTTAATATTTTAACACTTTTTAAATTAATTTTAATTAAAATACTTTTGATGTTAATTTTTAAAAAACTAATTAATTCATAATATCTTTCTTAAATCATCTAGCTAATTTTGCAAAATTAAATATTAAATTTTTGAAAATTGATTTTCTATGATCAACCAAATTGTTTTACTTGATAATATGTGGTTAACCTATATCATTTTAAAGTCAATATATATCATTTTGTGGTCCACAATGTATCATTTTATAATAAATTTTCTATAATAAGAGAATTTAAATATATGCTCTTTTGTTTTTTTATTTGATATTTTATGATATTGCACGGTTGACCACTACAAAAAATTATTAAAATTTATATTTTTCAGTATATTTTTTGTTTAGTATTTTATGGTCCATCATATAGTATGTTTTAGTCCATTATTTTTGAAAAGGACAATGTTATAAATATAAATGATAACTTGCATCAGGAAAAAAAAAGTTTTTGTTAGAAGATATTTTTTTTAACTGTGAAGGTAATCTTATCTACAGGTCGTAGGTTTTGTTTTTAATTTCAATCTAATGATCTATAATTTATGTCTTAATTCAATAACTAAACAATTAAAGGCATCTATATCTTCAGAGCATTGCAAAAGCCTTATATATATATATATATATATATAGTTTTATTATGAGTAAATAATATTTACATAGTTTCAAGATGTGAAATTAAATAGTTCTGAAAGCTTGTAAATTAAAGTATAAAGTTCTATTACCTATATAGTTTTAATTTAAACTACAAAATTAGATTTAATTTTTATTCAATAAAAATTATAAAATTAATTCTTTAAAAAATATTATGCATCTATAAATAACAAATTTCATAATCTCTAATGAAAAACTAATAATTTTAAATAATTGAAGCTTGGATTAAAGCTAATTTTATTTTTTTTTACAAGTTTTAAAAAATTAAGAATATCATCTACTTGATTGAATACAAAATGTATATATGTTTAACGTACTTGCAATTGAATTCAAAATGGACTAAAATTAAGTTTTTAAAATTTAGAAATAGATTAGACTTCCATTTCTAAATTTTAGATACGGAATAGTTATAAGTGCGAAAAATATTATATTTTGAGCACTAATTTGTTAGGTTTTAGATGTCTAGAGTTTAGGTTAATATTGAATATTGACATGTTTTAGTTTTTTTTTGAAGAAATATTGACATGTTTTAGTTTTTTTTTTGAAGAAATATTGACATGTTTTAGTTAAAAAGTATCAAGTCTAGTTTTTTAGGAATTTTAGTAGTACAAATATTTTATAGGCAATTTTATTTGCTTTTATGTTTTTATTTGTTTTAATGCTATATGTGCTTGATGTGGAGTTGATGTATGAGATACCAAAGCAAGGACTCGAAGAGTAAAGCTCAAATCTCAATGAAAGTGAACAAGTGCACACTTTCAAAAAAGAAGGACTATATGCACATGCATGTGCCAAAGGACACACAACCCTGCTTAAGCCCCATCATGAAGCCCTGCAGAGTAGCCAATCAAGTATGGCCATGTGCCCATGGACATACAACCATGCTTGGACATACAACCATGCTTGATTCGAAGGAAAAATGGATTGTCGGTTAGCTAGTTAGGCACGACTGTGTGCCTATGGACACATGACCATACCTAATTCCACCCAATTCAGAAGGCTTTATTTGACATAGCCATGCACATTTGGGCACACAACAATGCTCTTTGGACTGAATTTTAATGGCAAGTTTAATTTAGTGTTTTTAGAAGGAACGATATAAATAGTCTTATTTTGCCTCTTTGGAAAGAGGTGGGCAGAAGTTGGCAAGTTTTAGTTTTCTTGCATCAAGAACAATTGCTTTAGTTGTGATAATTTTTTTCTTTCAACTACTCGAAGGATTTAATCAATTTGGATCAAGAATGGAAGATTTCAGTGTTAAGAATTCAAATATCAATTTGAATAAAGAGGATTCAAAAGGAGTTTTTCTTTTACTATCTTTTCTTATCATGAATTTTTATATTATAATGAATATGTTTAGATCTCTTACTTATGCTTCTTCTCATTTCTCCAATCATTATGAGTAGCTAAATTTTTAGTTAGGATTTTTAAACCCGACTTAACATGAACTTAATTAATTTAAATTTATAATCAACCAATTCTCATTCTATGATTGTTATTGAACCTAATGCTTTCATTGGACTGATCACATATTGAATTGATTCAGATGATAGGGTTAGATCAAGAAATTAATTATACTGAGATCACAATAACAATCAATTAATTAAATTGAATTAGTTGAGAGATGGTTCTACTATTAATATTCCTCTAAAAAGCTTTGCTTCAAAAATTGGATATGATTAATTGCTTGAGCTAGTGAAAGATAAATAATCGAATAATTGTCATAATCAATTAATTATAGAAGTACTTGAGAGAGACTTTCATAATTCAAAAGATGATTTGGAAATGGAATGGAATTCATAATTAAGAAAGAAGTTGACATGATTTTTATATAGTTTATACTGGGGATAAAAATCCTAACAATTACCCATATAGTGAATTTAAAAATAGTAAGTTTTAGTTTACTTCAATTTCATTTTAAATTTTTAGCACAAAACAAATTGATCATTTAAACAAGCAAATACTCAGAGTAATTTTAAAATCTAGCAAGTCATGGTTCAAATGATTTAGAACTCCTAATTCAGTAGATTGGCTCATGAAGATCCAATAAGCCATATGACTAGTTTTTTAGAGTATTGTTTTACTTTCAGAATGCATGGGGTGCAACTAAATGCCATTAAGTTGATTTTTTTCCTTTCTCACTCATTGATAGAGCAAAGAGATGGTTTACTAATTTGCCACATAAATCCATTACCATTTGGCTGGAGATGTATACACCATTTTTCAAAAAATATTTTCCACCCACAAAAGTGCTAAGAATAAAAAATGAGATCAATTCATTTTATTAGAGGGAAGATGAAAGTTTTTATGAGTGTTGGGATATATTTAAAGACCATGAGAGACAATATCCACTGCATTTGATACCCACCTGGGGTTTAGCTCAATCCTTCTATAAGGGTGTCAATCTAGTAGTTAGGATCAATATTGATGCAGCAATGGAAGGAACTATTATGTTCAAGATACTAGAGGAAGCTCTAGATCTTTTTGAAGAGAAGACAAACACACATAGCTTGTGGTCTAATAAGAGAGCTATGCCAAAGAAGGGTGGAACATTATAAGTGGATGGATTGATAATGGTGAATGCAAAATTAGATGCTTTGACAAAGAAAATGGACAAGATGAGCATTAATACAATTTCTTCTTCAGCTCCTTCATCTTGTGAGCTTTGTTATGGTAGACATCATACTATTGAGTGCCAACTTATGCAGAATTTATCTATAGAGAACATGAACTATATAGGCAACTTCAACAAAGGTCAACAATAGAATTCTATGCTTGGCGACATATATAAGCCAAGTTGGAGGAACCATCCAAATACTTCATTGAATAATCAAGGGAATAATCAGTGGAGACCTCAGGCATTACCTAGGTTTGGAGGGTCTAATGCTCATTAGCATCAGGGTCAATTTTGTTTTCAATAAGAAAAAGCTTCATCATCATTATCTTCCTTAGAGAGAAAAATGGAGAAATATATGGTTATGTTGGTAACAAAGATGAATCAGCAGGATGAGGCTACAAAAAGACTGGATGGGATGTTTGAACAAATGCATTAAGATACTTAGTTTATGTTTAGAAATCACTATCTTTAATTCACAATTTAGAGGAACAACTAGAACAGTTGGCTAACTCTTTATCCATAAAAGACCAAGAGCAATTAAAGGTAATCACTTTGAGGAGTAGAACGGAGTTACAACAACTTAAAAGAGTAAGAACATACAGATTAAGGAGAAGGAAATAAAAAAGAGTGAACAGGTTGAAGTCCAAGAAGGGAAAGAGGTAGATGTATAGAACAAGAGGCAAAAGAATGAGACATCACTTTCATCAAAACCATATAATCCACCAGTACCATTTCCATAGAGGTTTAAGAAGCAATGAGAAGCAGTTTGTAAAGTTTTTGGAGATATTCAAGGAGCAACACATCAATATACCTTTGGTTGAAGCTATAACTCAAAAGTACAAGTATGCAAAATTCTTGAAGGAGCTTATCTCTAGCAAGAAAAACCTATAAGAGTTTGAAATTATTTCTCTCAATAAAGAGTGTAGTGCTATAGTATCAAGCAAGCTTCCACTAAAGTGTAAACATCCATGGAGTCTCACTATAGCTTGCTCTGTTGGTAATTTAAATTTTCATGTAGACCTTTATGATTCAGATACATGAAGTTTGGAATAGGTGAAACAAAGACCGCAAACATTTGTTTGAACTTACAGACAAGACTATCAATAAACCTGAAGGAATAGTAAAGGATGTTCTAGTAAAAGTAGGGAAGTTCATCTTTTTAGTGGATTTTTTGTGCTAGAATTTGAGGAAGATGAAGATGTGCCTTTGATCCTTAGAATGCCTTTCATGTAAATTGCTAAAGCTATCATAAATTTTTATAATGGGACTCTCACATTGAGAGTAGGTGAGGACAATTGTAAATTTAATGTGTACCAAGGTATGAAACATCCTCCTAACTTTGATGATTGCATGGGAATTGGTATGTTGATGATTTTATGAGTGAAGTCCAACAAAGGAGGTTGGAAAAATCTTATGATCTAGAGGATATAAAGAAGTGTTTATAGGTGCAATCTTCTAATGAGTGAGGGTCTCTCAAATACTAAAAGCCAATGACCTACTGTGAACTACCTTTAAACATAGAACCTATACCCCCTCTATAATAAAACCACTAAAGTTAAAACCTTTACCACCTCATTTGAGATACACGTTTCTAGGAAAAGATTAGATATTACCTATAATTGTGTCATCAAAACTTAGTGAGGAACATGAAGTTGCATGGGTGAATTTATTAAGAAAGAGGATCAAAGCATTGGGATGACAAATTTTAGACATTAGAGGTATTCGTCCTTCCTATTGTATGCATAAGATACTTATTGAGGATGGACATAAGCCCATCATTGAGAGACAAAGGAAACTTAATATGAACATGCAAGAAGTTATGAAAAAGGAAGTGTCACGACTTGAACCTCCAATAGCACGTGACTGACACTAGGGAATGGGAAAGCAAGAAGCTTCCAAAACCCGTAGTAAGCCTAGGAAAAAATTTTCACTTAAAAACCATTAACTTAAAATTCTAAAGAAAATTCGACAGAGTTTCCCCTGTAATGGAACAAAACCAAAACCTGTAAAAGTACAAATACACTCCCATATATATATATATATATATATATATATATATATATCACCATCACAATCTCTAATAATCCAATCTCAACACAACACAACAATAACAACAACAACAATAAACATTCAAATCTACTGCGGTGTCTAGATTATCTAAGTTTATTACACTTGAATATCAATAACATTAAATTAACCTACATAATACCGCCGGTGAAGAGTGAGTCTAGCCTAGAGAAGATGAACTAACTGTAGACTCCTAGGTTCCTGGAAAAATAATTGAGGGCAGTCAGACCTCACTGAGTAAACTAATATAGAGGAATATATATATTAGTTTGAAAACCTTCTTTTACTTAAACATTTATCTAGAATATTTATTATAAAAATGGATTTAGAGAAAACCATTAATTTAACAAATGTTATATATACAAATATATATTGAATATTCGTTAAGTATCTTTATAAAAAGAAAACATAATTTCCAAATGTCAACAATTAAACATATGTATAATAAAAGGATAAAATAATTAAAACACCGTTAATAAATAACTTAAGAGGAAAAATACTGGTTGAACCTTAAACACAAATTTATAAGCCATTTGGCTCACTTATTATTCAAATACTGTCAGTTCTCGAGAGCTAAACTTTCACTGAGCTGTTAGTCACAGTCATTCTCCTATTCCAATGTTTAATGGCGATTCTCGAGAGATAAACATCTACTGAGCCACCGGTCCCAATAATAATTACCCATAATCCATACATATCACCTAAGAGCTATGCATCAACCGAGCTTTACAATTAAATTTCTCAATAAGGGCCTGACTCTAAAATCATTACTTGTGTTCACACGGTACTGATGACACCCATCAGGTAGCCCGTTCTACCAATCTTTCAAAAAATTATTTATTATATAAAAGCATAATAAATTCTTGAAAAAATCAGTACTGGAAATAGAATACTTTTTTTATGATCCGTAATATCATTAATATAAATAATCTTATTAACAAGAATTATGACAAGATGACATCGATAATAATAATCAAATATAATCTTCATTTCTTAAAATATCAAATCAACAATTTGAATATTTCATATATTAAGAATATAAATTCTTTAATTAAATATACTTTTAAAATGTAATTGCTAGCCTATACTTTTATATGCAAATCTAACACACATTTCAATATGTTAACTTACAAGTGGAGCGAGTAGGTTGACGTGTCATCGTCTGCCTATTACCTGATGTCTCCACTCTGGTATACTCTATAATAAACAATGCATATAATATAAATAATTTTCAAATAAATTCCTAATAACTCCCAAAAATTCTAAAAGTTTATAAAAATGTTGGAATCATATAAATTGACTTAGGAACACCCTAAATGATAAATTTTGAGGCTTAAGGATTATCTCCGACAATTTAACTAATTTAAATGGAAATTTAATAATTTCCACCGCAACTTTTCCGAGATTTATTTCTCAAAATCTATAAATAACTAAAATAAACACTATTTATGGAAATTGATCACCTCAATTTATAGTATTTATTAAAAATAGTTTCATAAATTTTTCTCGAGTCGGTACTGTTACTCGCCGGAGTTTGGGTGGGACCCCCGCCCCAGATTTCTCACTGAAAAAGTACCACCCAACAAAATTGAATATACTAACATGTTCCTAATAATTATTAGAACACATCTAAAGCCTCAAATTCACCAAAACATGCATAGAAATCATAGATCAAAAAATTAAATAGAAATTACCTAAAAATTCATAGAAAATTAAATCGGATGAGACCAAATGTGTGATTAGCGGCTACATACTCCTGGTGATGAGAAGAACACGATGGAAGCAATTCCAAAAGCTAAAAGTCATTAGAACAGTGAAAACTGATTGAATTTAGGATGACTATTCTTGGCCAAAACTGTACATTTCTGGGCATTTTCTCACAAAATAAAAGTTACTAGAGTTTAGAAGAGAGTGAGAAGAAGCTATGGTTCAAATTTAGAGTCAATCAGGGGTCGTTTGGGTGGTTAACGGAGAAAAAGAAATTTAGTTACTAAAAAGAAATTTTCCACTCAAAACTTATAACCCCCACTGCTCCATTTTCACTGCCGTGCAGAGCCACTTTCTCTCTTCCTTTCAATCATGGACACTCACCACGTGTCCATGACTCATTTGTTCCCCTTTTTCTCTTATATATATATATATATATATATACACACACACACACCACTTGAACAACAAATATAATAATAATAATAATAATAATGATGAATATAATAATAATAAGAAGCAGAATAGCAATAGTAGTAGTAGTAGTAATAATAATAATAAAAATAAAATAATTATATTAATAACCACATAAATTTAGGTTATTATAGGAAGTGTTTAAGTTGTTGGATGCAAGTATCATTTACCCCATTTCAAATAGCTCATAGGTTAGTCTTATTCAATGTGTACTAAAAAAGTGTGGAATCACCATAGTAGAGAATGATGAGAGAGACCTAATTCCTACAAGAGTTGTTAGTGGTTGGAGTGTTCACATTGAAAAATATCATATATATATTTGACCTCCTACACTTTTATTTTTTTCTTGATTTACACTTGCACTTTAATTTCTATAGATTGACACACTACACTTTTATTTTTTTATACATTTAAGTATTTCTATAATAGTGAGTGAGAATGTGAATCTCACTTGCCGTCAAAGGAGAGTGGGACTTACTTGATGAATAAATATACTTTTTAAAATTTTTTACTTTAACCCCTGTAATTTTATTTTTGTAAACATTAAGTCTTTACAGTTTTATTTTTATATATATTAAGTCCCTAGTTAATATGAACTTACAAAATTTTGTCAACTATATATATAATTTAATTATTCATACTTATTTTTTAATAGAAAATTAGTATTTAAATGATAATCGCTCTTATGAAAATTAAGTCTAAATAATATAACATTAATTTAGTCTTTAAAATTTTTATTTGATTTTTGTAAAATAATTCAAGCAAAATTTAAATAGATTTTATTTTAACTAATTTTAAGCAAAAATAAATGATGAAAAAATTGCATATGTACGATTTTTTAGTAAATAGAAAATTTGTATACCTTAAAAACTAGTTGGTAGTAAATGTTTAAGAAATAAAAAATTGTAGTGATATAATTTTAAAAAAATTAGTCCCAGTTACTATTTTAAAAAAGATAATGTTTGAGTGTATATTAAACTTTTAGAGTGAAAATAGTTGCATCCTTTAATAATTTATTACCTAAAATTAAATTAATAGTAAAATGTGAAAAGGGTATAATATATATTAGTATTAGATTATAGTTAATAAAAAACAAACAATTTAAAAATATTTATGTTAATAATAAAACATTCAATTAGAAGTATAAATTAGTTAAATTATAAATTTATTAACTAAATGTATAAATGTTGATAATTAACTAAAATATTTATTGAAATTAAAAAATTAACAAATCATTTAAAAATATTAAGGATTAATTTATTAAAAATTTTAAATATACAAATTTACTAAGAATTTTTAAAATTACAAGGACTAAATAAGATAATTTACTATTATTGACATAGTTTGATTGGCCTGCAAGCAGAGGCCTAATGATGAAAACTTAGAAAAGCTAACCCAAAATACAGAGTCTGGTCTTAAGTTTATCTAAATGGGCCATATATCTACAACAAACCAGAAATCACTCTTTTCCTATTGGCATGATGTCCAAAATAACGGAGATCGTGGTGAAATTGTGGGAAGTGCTATTTGTTATAGAAAAGGGGAGGTGGGAAGATAAAAAGGGATTTTTTTCCTTTGAAAGAAGGGGGAGTTTTTCTAAAGAAAAAGATTTTACTTTGAAAAGAGAAAAAAAAAAAACTAGATAGAAAAAGCAACTGGGGGTTTCACAAAGAAGGAACTTAAGGTTTTTATAAGAAAGAAAATATAAGTAAGTAGTTCGATTTGGTTCTTAGTTCCAAGAACTCATGATCTCCGAACCCATACCAATAAAAATTTTGGACGGTTTAATTTGGAGAAAGTCAAACGGTTAATAGAGATTTTTGATTTGGTTTTTCAGAATGGTTTGAGTTCTCTAAAACTCATGCACAACCCTAATTTTGAGTAAGCAGGTTATTAGAATTAAGGCGACACCTCATTGAAGAGGTATTGCCTTAATGTGCTAAGGCGATTTAATATCGCCTTAGCTTGTTAGGGCGACGCCTTAACGGTAAGGTATCACCATTATGATTTTTTAGAATTTTTTCATTGTTGCTGTATTTAATTGATTTCTAGTCATAGAAGAGTCCTTTATGCTTATTAGATGTTTAATTTTATTTTTAGTTATCTTATTATTAATTAATAGCAGTTAAGATAAATAATAGCTTGTTCTTTAGTTAATGTGAAGAAATTTGATAATTTAATTTTTTGAAATATTTAATTGATATTGGATTTTAGTTAATGCTTTTGTAGTTTATGAGAATAGTTTCAAGAAATTTAGCACATAAAATTTTAGAATTATTAATTATTGAGCAATTTAATTGTTAGAATTTGTTAATAGAGTAATTTAGTTTTTTTATTATTTTCATTCTATGTTTTTGTATTCAATTTATATTTTATTTTGTAGAACTAAATTCATTATTTTCTTATAGGTTCTTTTTTCGATTTTGGAGAACTAATTTAAATTTTATTTTCAGGATGATGGAATCAACAACTAGCATTTTGGCTACTTAAGTATTTAATTTTTGCTTTATTCTAGCATTTATCTTTAATGTGTGAAAAAGGGTTATAACTCATTTCTCCTCCCTCTTTCTTTGTGTGCACTTTTTATTTTCATTTATTATGTTATGAAAATTTGTATATTTGTGATTAATTTTATGGATCACACCAAAGTAGCATGAAAATGGCTTAATTAACAACTTCGACTTACTTGTAAAATTTGAAAATTTTTTAGAGCCAACTGCAATTTTATATGTTAATAAAGAAATAATTGAATAATTAAAAGTAATAAAACACAAACGGAGACCAACCGTAAGGATGGGTGGCATTCTAAAACCCTATACCTAGTTTTTGAACCTAGTTTCGGAGGACGGATAGGGGTCTTTTGCGAGACGTAATCGCTGTAAAATGTGTTCCGAATTTTGTCAGATGGTGACTCCATCTCCGATTTAAGCTTATAGCCTATGATTATACTACCCAATGGGCCCTGAGATCGTACAGTACTGTGTTGCCAAAACTTCAATGCACGGTGAACCTCACCGCCTACAGTTACGACTCCGCTAGAGATAGAGAAACTGATTCAAGTGACTCCACTAGGTATAGAGAAACTGATTCAAGTGACTTGTGTTTTATCATTTTTAATTATTTGGTTATTTCTTTTGCATTCACAACACTTTTTCACATAATGTGCACTCAGTCCCAAATAATCTGACAATAGTCATTGCTCTATTACCTGTGTTTCACTCAAATATGGTAGTGGGGTATATGGCTATTGTTACTCATAGCATGCACTAGTCCTACATCACATGGATCCTTGAGTGGGGAGATGAGATGGGGGTATATCCCTGTGGGAACCAAAGCCTTTCACCCAAGACTCAGCTCATGTAATGACTTAGCGACTTCTTTTAGTTTTTTTTTTCAAAATGCATGTGCTTGATGCCATATATTTATCTTAGTTATAAAGTGCAAGCCCATATATGATAAGACCATGTTAAGTTGGGCCTAACTCTCTTATCATGGCCCGTTATAGTGGACTTTGATTTTATTTATAAGATTTACTACTTGTTTGCTAATTATTGTTCTGAGAGATTTCTTTTTATACATTATTTTTATTATCCTTTGATGATATTCAAAACGTAGACCAAAACTGTAATATCCTCATCCTCACTAAACATGTACATGATGTAGCCACATGCATATTGGTGTTTATTAGTGTAATAATTCATTATTAAATGTGTTAATTGTGTATTCATAACTTGTTTTGGGGTTGATTTGAGTAAGGAATTCATAAAATTTATAATATTATAAGAATTTATAACGTGTAAAGGATAAGTCTTGGGTGACTTTAGGACATATTTAGCAAGAGAAGGAGTGATTAGAAAATTAAAAAGGATTGAATTAATGAAATATTAGAATTAATAAATAGAAATAATAATAGAAGGAACTTGCTAGAGAAATTAAGATTGAATTAAATAATTAAAAGGAAAAGAGAGGTTAAATGTTAACTAAGTAAGGAAAAGGAGTGA